>VZTT01026336.1:0-17015 GCA_013400855.1 Buphagus erythrorhynchus | reverse complement strand
CGGCCCGCCCGGGGACGAGGGGCGGCCGCGCGGCGGGGCCTGCGAGCGGCCCGAGGCGCGTCCCGGCGCTCCGGGCCCCGCTCAGGAGCGTCTTTCCCATCCACAGGTGGGAGTCACGGCGCAGAAGACGATGAGGCTGCTGCCCGCCTCCGGGAAGAAGGCCACGCAGAAGGTACCGACCGCCTGGTGCTTCGCTGCTCTCCTGTCCTATGCCTCATCCTATCGTTAATCATCTCCAGAGTTTCCTTAGATGTGGGACGTCATAGGGAAAGACTGTGCAAACCCATTCTGGGGATTTGGAAAAGCTTTTTTTAGGAAAAACTATAGAAAAAAACGCCTGAATTTGGGATTGGAAAACTCAAGAACCGGGAAGGAATTTTTGTAGTTTACAGCATTGTTGAAACCACAAGGGAGTTCTTCCATATTTCTCTATTTTGGTTTTAATAACACTTAAGACTAGAAGAAATGGCCTGAAGTTGAGACAAGGGAGATTCAGACTAGATATTAAAAAATATATTTTACTGTTAGGATGGTCAAGCATTGGAATAGGCTGCCCAGGGAGCTGGTGAAAAAGTCTCCATCCCTGGAGGTGTTTAAGAGGTGTCTGGGTCTGGCACTGGGTGCCATGGTTTAGGGATTACAGTGATAGTGACAACTTGATGTTTGGACTTGATGACCTTAAAGGTCTCTTCCAACCTTGATCATTCTATCAAATATTTCTTTTTAAGTTTTTCTTAATATAAGTTTAAATTAAGGAAACCTTGTTAGGGAAACTCAATAAAAATAGCTGCCTTGTTTTTTTTCCTTCAATAATAAAGTCTTAGTGTGAAAACACAACTCTTCCCAAATGCACTGACATTTACGAGTAGAAGCAAGAAAAGGATTGTAGATGCCTGTACTTGGAACTGCTGTTCAATGTCCTATCTATAGCATTTTATATAGACATTTAAAGTATACTCCTGTATGTAATTAAGTACTCTAGAATTCTGAGTCCTTAAATATATTAGAATATCATTAATTTTATAATAGAGGGACTATTTACAATAGCGTGTAGTGACAGGACAAGGGGAAATGGCTTCAAACTGATAAGAGAGTAGGTTTAGATTAAATATTAGGAAAAATTTCTTCCTAATATTTAGGAAGGTGAGGCACTGGCAGAGGTTACCCAGAGAAGCTGTGCCTGCTTCATCCCTGGAAGAATTCAAGGTCAGCTTGGATGGAACTTGAGCAACCTGGGATAGTGGAAGGTATCCCTGCCCATGGCAAGGGGTTGGAGCTGAGTGATCTTTAAGGTCCCTTCCAACCCAAACCATTCTGTGATTCTATGAATACAGCAAGAGCATTATTTAAAAACACAGTTGTGTGTGTAATAAAAAATAACAATGTATTATACTTTTGAAGGTGGTTGTTGGAGATCAGGATGGGGTCGTTACATGTTTTGGCATAAAAAAGGGGGAAGCTGTGGTAAGTGGAAATGTTCCATTTAAAATTTTAGTTTTGAAATGTTCTTCCCAGTGAACTTTGAAAGTCCATTTTTTATTGACATGGCAAATAAGATGCCTGTGGAAGGTGTCTAGGTAGAGCTGTGGTGATGGCGTGCTGATCTCATGCCTGGTCAGGCCACAGTTACAGAGTCAAAAACTAATGTGGATCATCACCAAAAAAAGTAATTTCCACATGTTTTGCACTTCAGTTAAGTTGGGCTTAAACCTGGGCACATACACAGTTATTGTAATGGGACAAGTACCTGCAGAGATTCATTAAATCACCTTAGAGATTTGGACAAACTGATTATTTTTTATGCCTAGCTCCATAAAAATTTTTTTTTTTTCATGGGTTTTCTTCTCCAGGAAGTTCATGGTTAGCTCATAAGTATTCTACAGCAATACAAATAAATCAATGTAGACTTCTGGAATAAGAATGTAATGTCAGAGGGAGGGAGTGTGTGTGTTTTGTTCTTTAAAATAAAAAACAAACCACAAACAAAACTGCTGACAGCAGTGCTGAATTTTTCCCATGGATGAATAAATAACACTGAAGTAATGAAGTCTTAATTTATAATGTTTTAAAGCTTTTTTTTGTTTATTTACTGACAAAATGGTTGCTCTGTGATTCTGAAGATAAATATACAGATTATTGTCTGTGTACAACCCGTTGCATCTTAGTTTTACCAGAAATTGTAAAGAAGTTTCTTATCCTTTATGTTAAAAGATTACCATAAAAATGATACTGTGATGATGAAAATTGCTTTTCTGTTGACAGCCAGTGTTCAAGACACTGCCAGGACAAAAGATCTCCAGACTGGAGCTGGGAGGAGCTCTTAATACACCACAAGAGAAAATTTTTGTGGCTACAGGATCTGAAGTCAGAGGTTTCACAAAAAGAGGGAAGCAGTTTCTTTCCTTTGAAACTAACCTTGCTGAAAGCATCAAAGCTATGTATGTATGATATTTTGCACTTTTTGAGAGCTGTAGCAGATTGTTAGTCTATGATTTTATGCAATGATTTTAAGCATATTGTGTAGGTGATGCTAGGTTCCAGTCCTGCTGCAATCTGTAGGAGGAATTTGGAATATCATGGAGAAGTCTTGGAAGTGTAGGGGGAATTGGGAGGGGTCTGGAGGCACTCACAGCAGTGCAAAATCTATGTGAGCAGAGCTGGGGTTATTGCCACAATCAAAATCTTTTTTTGATTGTGTTGTAAGATGCTGCCATAGACAAATCAGCATAAAAAATATAGTAATGAAATTTGTATAGAGGTATTCTTAGGGATTTACCTGAAGACAAAGTAGAAATGTGAGAGCTATAGAAACCATGTTGTTTTAATATTTATAAAGAACTCTAAAAGCTGTAACAGCTTGCAGGGCCCATAATACCTTGGAGCTGCAAGGCTGTAAGGTATAAAAGCATAAAAGACTCTTGCTGCAGCAAGAGTTTTCTTGCTATAGGAAGTGTTTTCTTTTCCTCAGGTACATTTCAGGAGCAGATCTCTTTCTCTGTGCAAGCTACATCTATAACCATTACTGTGACTGCAAGGACCAGCACTACTTCCTATCAGGAGATAAAATCAATGATGTTCTCTGCCTTCCTGTAGACAAAGTGAACTGCATCACACCAGTGCTGGCGTGTCAGGACAGAATCCTCAGGGTGTTACAGGTTAAAATGCTTCCTTCTTTGCTATGGAATTGGACTTATTAAGGGAATATATATCAGCATGGCTTAAACATCATGAGGATCAGTGTAGTGTGCCTTACTTGGCAGTGTTGCTGCTGGTGCATTCCCTTTCTGTTGTTTTTTTAAAGGAAAATCATTATTGTAAACTTGCAAAAAATGAGGATTAATGAAACCACTATAAACAGGCTTTGGAATTCATAGGTGGAAATTGATGACAAATTAGTCCCTTCTGACTAAAAGTGCTCAGATACACATTTAATTTCCTGAAGTCTTTATCACTTTGGGAATTCTTGCTCTCATAAATTACTGTTGCGACAAGTCTTGAGTGATACTAAGTGGTTTAACGTATTAATTTGCCAGATGAGTTCCTGGATCATTTTTAATGATAACAACACATTTCAAGAGTCCTGTGTTTAATTTCTACAGACTTCACCCTGTTTTTTGCTTAGAAATGCTTCTCCCATAGGAGCTGGAATAAGTAAATCCTCCCTTTTAGTATGATCCATAATAATTTTGTCATTGTGGGGCTTTGGTTTGGTATGTGGCTGTTGTTTTGAGGTTGTTCTTTTTTTGTTATTTTGTTTGTAGGTTTTTTGTTTTTTTTAATGAATTCATATAAGATTGTTCTCTTTGTCTTCAGGGATCTGATTTGCTGTATGAAGTAGAACTTCCTGGACCACCTACTGTTCTTGCTCTGAGCAATGGAAATGGGGGTAACAAGATTTTGAATATACACATAATAAATAATACTATATTTTTAAGACTTTGTAGCTTGTCTTTGTTAATTATCTCATCTTGATTTTTAAGCTGATGTTAAAAATGCAGCAGAAAAGTGACTTTGTGAGGTAATTTTTTTACATATAAATAGACACACATATGACTGTTTTAGAAAGTTCTAAATTATATTCACATTTAATTGAAGGCCTCTTATAACACTAGGGAGATCTGAGAAGGCTCACTGTGTAAAAACAAATTGGACTTTTGGGGACCATGTCCAGGTTTTGGGTTTGTGTTTCTCTTATACATGGATTTCAGTAACTGGAATGCATGGATGGATGAGAATATTGAGTAGAACTAAGATAAGCTAAGACTGAAAGGTTCAAACTTAAAATAGTTTGATCATCCTTCTTGCTAATCTGCTCTAACCTCATAGAAATCTCTTTAGGGTGTTAATCTGGTGCTTAATTTAGTTTCAGTTCAATTGTGTGACAAACATCCAGAGCTGGTTTGGAAAAGTAGTTCTTAATTGCTGAAATTCTGGCACAACATTCACTGCTGGGTGTATGTTCTGAAAGGATTTCTCTGTTTTTCTTCTGTAAAGTCCATTGAATAGCCTTTATACCTCAGCCTAACTTTGCTGAAATATATAGTAATAGATTCTGACTGGTTTTTAGGCTGAACTCCAGTGCAGGGGTGCAACCAAACACAGAATAGTGTTAGCCACAAGGAAATTATCAGTATGGGTGCAGTTTTCATGGATTTGTTTTTGGTTTTGAAGCCTGACAGTTCTGTTGTACATCACTAATTCATTGTTGTCATTTCCCATGGGCTGCAGAGTGTAACTACACAACATTTTGAAGTTGGTGTGCTTGATTTTATCAATTCTAAATTCAATTTCTGTGTTTAGGTGATTCTGGGGAAGAAATTGTGTACGGGACTTCTGATGGGAAATTGGGTCTCATCCAGATTACTGGTACCAAGGCAATACCAAGGTGGGAAATTGGAAATGAAAAGAAGAGAGGAGGTATGTGTCTCAATATCTCACTCTTTAGCATAATCAGGAAATCTTATTCATAGATAACTTTGGAGGCATATTGTGATTATGTCACTATGACTAAGGTCTCTTTCATTTTTCTGATTTTCTGACAAGTAATTTTAATCAGCTTGTCTTGCTTTGGATTTTGTATTCATATTATTTCCAGTATTTTAGGAAGCTTTTGTTCTTACACTATTTTTAAAGTGGTATTTGTAAAACAATGCTGATTCAAATATGATTGATTGAGATGTTTATCATTTTTCTATTTCTAAGTGTGTGTATATTTGGAAAATATACCTGCCAAACTTATCAGATATTCAGTGGTTTCAAGGTCTCTAAAGAGTCATAATAAAGGGTTTTGTCTGAAGGTGGAATATGTCTCCACAATAACTGATCAAAAGTTTCCTAGTTTTAGCCTTGGTGTGGTGCTTCTGGAACATCTGTTTGCCCATAATGCTTTGTAAAGGTGAAGATCAGGAATGGAATGTATAAATAAATTTTTATTTAATTATAAGAGTTCTCACCACATTATTTTCTTAAAATGCTTCCTAGTATGTCCTTAACCTTTCTATGAAATATGGTGCCATAAAAGTTAACCTTGAACCTGAAGCACAGGGCCTTAAGGACTCATCCAGAAATCTCATTATCTTAAAAGCTGACCAGGAGTCTCTTTCTGTGTAACTGAGTGTAGCCTGTGTATTATTATATCATCAACTAATAAAGATGAAGCAAATGGCTTTGTTTTCTTCTTCATTAGGTATTTTGTGTATTGATAGTTTTGACATTCTGGGAGATGGAGTTAAGGAATTACTTGTTGTGCGAGATGAGGGAATGATAGAGATTTATAACTTTGAGAGTGCTGATGCTCCTGTCCTTCGACATGATTATGTAAGTCCTCATTCTTCATACTCTGCTGGAAAAAAAAAATAATTAAAAATAAAAATCTGTATTTCAAAACCTACATGATCATTACTGCTAAAATATGTGGTTTGGAGGTCTGTAACCTTGACAATATGAAATCAGTATGGATTAATATAAATAAATAAATAAACACATAAGAACCAGAAAGTGAAGTAGTTGTGATTTGAACAAAAATCAAAATATTGTAGAGAGTGTGTTAAACTTTTGGCTTAGTTGACTGCTGGGTGAAACCTAATACAGTGTTGCTCTCTGAGTGAAAAAACTTGAAAGTGTTGTGTATAGTCTGTGATTTACAGGTTAATAAATGGAAGCTGCCAGGGCTTCACTGAGCATAATTACTTTGTTTATCAATTGATTAAAATAGTAATTGGATCCAGAGGGATCATTTCACTTCAGTCAGATTGCTAATTTCTGCTGGAAAAACACTGTCTATCAGTGTTTTGCTTTCAACTTTTCAATGTGTTTGCTATGTGGAGTAGAATCTTCTAAAAACTTCTAAAATGCATGCAGTGATTCTTCCCTCTGCTTGGATGTGTTTATTTGAAGGCTTTATCAGAGAGCATTGCATCAATCCAGGGTGGCTGTGTGGGAAAAGATGGCTATGATGAGATTTTAGCAGCAACATACTCAGGTAAGCTTCATACCATTGACACAATAAATGCCATGTGTGGTGAGGGGATAAAGTGAAGCAGGTTATGTTTGTAGTGCAACTCACATCTCTTAAAATTTTATGTTGAAAAGATCTCTTCTGATTTAATATTTACACTAAAAAAGAAAGTTTCTTACACTTAAACTGTGGGGATTCTATATTTTAAAATCATCATATATACATCATGATGTATTTATCACAGTGACTGGCTATATTTTGGTGTAAACTGCTGTCTTATTGTATTGAATTAATGAGTATGTCTGAAGGAATTAGTTATGATTTTTTAATAGATATGAAAAATGTTGATATACAAGCAAGTTTTTCTTTTATTTTTTGGTCTTTTACGTAATTTCGTTCCTTTTCAGCTTCATAGTGCTTTAAATGGGGTTGATTTTGATTTTGATTTTAGTAGGAAACAAAACTCCCCCATGTGAGGCATCTCAGCAGCTCCTCTATAAGTCTTGAGCTATTGGCCTGTCTGTGACAGAGGCCATGATAAACATGCTGCATATGTCAGCTGCTGGGAGCTAAAATATTGCTAATTCTCTCTCTTCAGTTACCTTCAGTGCTAAAATTTAACCTGTTGAAACTTCTTGTGATGAAAAAATCATGTCATTTGGCAAGATACAATCCTCAGTCGGTTACTGAGAAATAATGGTGTTCCAAGTACCTCTTTTAAACATTTTTGAGTGATCAAAAGACTCTTACACCTGACCTCATATGAATTGTTTTTGGTATGATTGGCCACAGTACTGTTGCAGCCTAAATCCTTTGTGGCTTCTTTTAGTGGGAATGTTGTAGAGATCCATGGATCGTAGAAGAAGGGGGGAAAAAGTGAAAGCCTGTGTTCCCCTGTGGGCTTTTCAAAGGTGAATTCTGGTAGGATGTGCTCTAGACTGATTTTGGCAGGGAACCAGAGCTATAAACACCCAATCATGTCTGCATATCGTGCCTGAGGGATCAAAATATAATAAATTAGTATTGGCTTTTATAAATAAATGTAATTTAGTAAGCAAAGTATAACTTTTTCAAGCAGCAACATCCAACCTCTAAGCCCACTGAGCAGCATCCAGTTTGCTATGAACACATTGCACAGCTTTTGTTTTGTTTTCAGTACTGCCAGTAATTCAAGGTTTTGTAAGAAAAAGAGAGGTGAGAAAATTCCAACTGCTCAGTTAAAAACTGTTAAAGAGGAATTTATTGCTCAAAGTACTTAATAAAAAAAAAAGTAATGTTCTCCAATTTAAGAATGAAACCCATAAAAAATGATGCTCAGTGTCTAGGATTAATCCTACAAAAAAGGATTAAATTTGGCTTAATTCTCTCTACCCAGTGTGTGGAACAAACATCACTCCACACAGACAATAGCTGAGTGTAGAATTTTCTTTTTAGCTTATAAGGAATATAAACTTCATATATTGGTTTAGGCTGGCTGACAGGACTGACTACAGAACCTGTCCATAGAGAAGGTGGATCAGGTGAAGAACTAAAATTAAGCCAAGAAATGCAGAGCAAGATTTCATCCTTAAGGTAATTGCACTAGAAAGAAATTTAAATGGAAGAATGGAAATGTTAAACACTGAAATATCATCTCTCCTTCCTATCTCACTGGATTTTCTTTATAATTAATATATCTAGAAGTGGAATCAAACCTTTTCAAAGTAGAAATAATAGCAGGCTCATTTCACAGTCTTCTTCTAACTTGCCTTCACATGATGATGTCTTAATGCTTTCTGCCTCAGTATCAGCAAGATAAGATTCCTTTCTTTCTTGCTGCTCTATAGCTTCTAAATGATGGCAGGAAAGAAGTCACTACCATATTATTCAAAATGCATTGAAGGAAAAAAATTATCCTTTCCTGTGTCTCAAAAACCTCTTTTGGCAAGGAACACATAAAATCTGTGTGTCCATGTTACAGAGTTTCTATTTTATCTTTGCCAAGTACATCGAGGGGGAATCGGCAGTCACTTCTGGCTGGAAAATTAAGCACAGGAGATAAACATGATTGCCTTGCAAGTTTAAGCTACTTAATTTCTAGGGTAGCTTTATAGTTGCCTTTTTAAAGACATGATGAGTGGTTTCACATTTCTAGGAATGAATTGGAGCAATTGCAGATAAAAGTACTTCACGAACGGGAGAAATACCAGCAGTCCTCTCAATCCAGCACTGCAGTTTCCTCAGTACCTGCCTTCAGTGTGAATGACAAGTTCACACTGAACAAGGATGATGCCAGCTACAGCCTCATCTTGGAGGTGCAGACAGCCATAGATAATGTCCTGGTGCAGGTCAGTGGGGCTTTGTTCTTGTTGGCTTTCTTGATGCATAAATAAAACACTCGGAGACTTTCTGGTTCAAAAAACCAAGTTACAGCATCTTAAGGACATGCTTGTTAGGGAACAAATACAACAAATTTGCATTGAGCAGAGCAACGTTACATTACCAAAATAGACCAAAATGCCTGCTGTAACAGGTGATTTCTTTGTAACTTTGTGTTTGCTTTTGCATGACCTTATCTAAACACCAGTTAAATGAGGTGCACATCCTCACTCTCCAGTTAAGTGCCCTCTGTAGTGGAAAATTAATTTCAGAATGTTATGGGCCACCTGTTCACTTTCAGTCTGGAACAGCATCTGATTTGTGTGCAGCTAGGGAGAAATACTCCCTCTCATCAGAGCAGCCTTAATTAATTATTCCTCCTACTGTATCAGCTGAAATGAATGCCATCTTTGGTAGGCAGAAAGAGTAGCAGTAGTGAATTACCTTCTTTTGGGAAATGCATGAGGAGAAAAATGTGACAAGGAAGAATATATGAGGCAAGTTTTCTATAATAAATGGGAAGAAGTATTGTAGGATTTTATTTTTCACTTCTTAATAAAAATCCTGTTTCTATTAAGGATGTCATAGAGCAATGCTAAGCTACAGCTAATTTGCCACTGTATAATATCAGATGTTTCCATGGCTAAATGAGAAATAATAAAATTGTTTAATCTATCTTTCATGTCTGAAAGACAGTTACAGATGTTACACTGAGGTTGTGCTAAGCCATCCCCCTCAGGAGTTAAGGACTCTGGAAGAGAATAAGAAAAAGACCATCATGTTACTCCAGGATTAAGTAATAAGCTGCATGTCTGTTAGGCTTTTGCCTTTGAGATGAAGCAATCTCCTTGCCTCTCCTTTATTACCAAGATTGATGACAGTTAGAGGATAAATGCACTTGGAGCTACTCAGGAGCATAAGCTCTTTATTTTTCCTTCCTCCTGTGTTCTGCAGAGTGATGTCCCACTAGACTTGCTGGATGTGGATAAAAATTCTGCTGTTGTCAGTTTTAGCAGCTGTGATTCTGAGGTGAGTGAAGCAGAGGAGGTGATGTCTGTAGAGATGGCATGATGGTAACTCTTAATATTGTGTAGTAAAAATAGAACTTGGATTTATGTATCTCTGATTTAAAATACATTCAGTTAAACTACTCATCTGGTAATTGTGGAGAGAACAGCATCATTACAGATACTGCAGAATTAGGAGTTAAAGGCAGGTCCAAACATAAGGCAAACCTAAATATGTGCAAAAATAGCTGCTCACTTCCTTTATTTTCATTCCTGAGGAGGATTGTGACAGACATTCAATATTGCTTCTTCTCTGGATTTCATAGACTCATGTACATGAACTTCAAAGTAGTTTAGGTGAAGAGTGTTACGTTTCTTACTTAGTTAATTTCTAAAAAATATCTTTAGAATGTGACAATTCTGCTGTGTGGGGAGTCAAATGTTTGCGTGCCTTTTTTTATCTATAATAACTACAGACTTAAATAGTTACAGAATTGCTATTGACACTGAGGGCCAGGGAGAAAATCCAGAAACTACCTTAAGATTTCTGAAAATCTTCTGTAAAATCTTTTCCCTTCTAACAGTCCATTATTTTAGTTTTAAGAACTGAATCTGCACATCATTGTTCTGCCCTGTAGCTCCCAGAAATCAGCTTTCTATTTTAGGTTTTGTGCCATTTATGATGATTAACTTAGCGCTTTTTGGGCTGTATTTTCTTACTGATCCTGCTTTAGTTTTTGAATGTTGAACTAATTTTGCAGATGAGTGGGGCAGGCTGACATGCATTTTTCAGATGAAAAGTAGGTATCTATGTAATCTTCATAGAGATATTAAAGAGTGTAAAAGGCTTTGGTTGTATTCTCCTTATAGAGAGATTTTTTTTTTTTTAATTCTATCATAATTAAAACTAATTGGAACATTCAGGAGAACCAAGGACTGCTTTTTTGTATAGAACTCTTGTAAATAGCTGTACATGCGTAGCAAAAACTTCACTGTAACATATCTACAGTTAAAACAGACCAGTAGAAATTTTGTGAATCCACAGGCCTGTTTTGTATTATTTTCCTGTTTAGTTTGTTTTTTTTTTCCCTTTTTCAGCCAAATAGCAACTTTCTTCTTGCAACTTACAGATGCCAAGCAAATACTACAAGACTTGAACTTAAGGTAAAATGCTCAAAAATATGTTCCATAAAATTAATGAGTAGTCCTGCTTTGGAATGGAGAGTTCTCTATGTGGATCAGTCCAGTTTCTACTGCTGTTTTTTTCCTGAGACCTTCTAATCTGGGGCTTGTGTTCCTTTTTATTTGTCTTTAGGATTTCTAAGGGCTTCTAAAAATATGTGGGAGCAGAGCCTGGGGTCTTTCTGAGTGTCTTTAAGATGAAAGCAGTGGAGGACACCACAAATGGAGAAAACACAGGATTCTGAAGGCACTTAAAGCTGAGGGAGGTGTGGGAAAAAAAGCTCTGGCACTGTTTGAAGGAACATTGGGAACTAACAAGGGAATAGAGACTCAATTTGTATTTTGGAGAGGAAGCAAATCCTGTCATCCCATGCTTATTATACTTAAAGGCATGTGGGTGTTTTGGAGTTTTATTTTTAAGGATCCACCAAACTCACACATTTTTATGGTAACCACCACAGGAAATAATGAAGGAAATCCTGATTAGAAAAATCCTCAGCATGCACAGAGGCATGAGGTTTTCTCTTTTTTAGTGCAGCCTCCTCATCTGATACATTGTTTATGTAAAACTCTCAATTTTGAGGCTTTTTATTTTAACTGATCAGAAAATGAGTTGATGGTGTTATTTTATTAATATTTAATTCATCTAATACAGCAGCACTTCACTGGACTATGCTCTATTTAGCTTTAAAACTCATCTGCTTTATTTATAGTGGCACTATCATGTAAATATCGTACTATAAATATTCTTGAAATACTAGAGGCTTTCTTTAACATACTCTGAATGTTCACTACATTTCCCAACTGTGGTAAAATAATCTTTTCCCTTTTCTTCTTCTCTGTGGGTCCTTCTTTCCTCCCTGCAGGTTCGCTCGATTGAAGGACAGTACGGGACACTTCAGGCCTACATAACTCCCAGAATTCAACCAAAAACCTGTCAAGTTCATCAGTATCAAATTAAGCCACTTTCACTTCACCAAAGAACTCATTCTATTGACCAGGATAGGTATGTGCAAAGAAAAATCAATGCCTTTTTTCACTTGGAAAAAATTACACAAGCCAGCTGAAACATTTGCTCTCTAAACTTAAGTATGGAATTTCTAACCCCTGACCTACATTTTTGAGCCCGTAGTTCCATTTCATGGATTTCTTAATAGAAGTTCTGGATTACATAGGTTCCTTGCCATTCTTATTTTTGGGCTATTTTTCATTTTACTGCCCTGGGTTATAGTTCAGCCCCATGTGTTAGTAGAGCTGAGGGTGTGGTAGAAAGGAAGTCTTCTTCTGGAGGTAATTGTGCCTTTTCAGTTTCAGCCTCATTCTCTGCTCCACCCTTTCCCCCTAATTTTTTTCTCACAGCTAACTTGGCCTCAAAACTGAGCCAAGACTTTTTTTACCTTTATCTCTCTATTATAGGAGTTTAATATTTTACACAATTTCTGATGGATTTTGCCCATGTTCAGCTAACATCTTGTATTGCCTCCAAGGATCTGTATGTTCAAACCAAAACTAAAAGACTGAAGGGAGGATATCAAAGGCTTCAGTGTGCAAATGAACTCCACTATGCCTTGTTCTTGATAAAAATGCTACATCTGGGCTTTACAACATGGGAGGCTCTTGAGGCTTTGTCTTAGTCATATTTGCTCTTGTCAGTTATTTACCTTTGTCCTAAATTTCAGGTTTAACAACTTGCAATGGGACATCAAAAACTTCCAACTTGTTTTTTTTTTCTAGATCTGACATGCCTAGTGGGAGGTAAAACTTGAATGTGCATGCAGCTTTGCATTTTGAAGTACAGAAAAATAGCTGTAATCTACAATATGCATCTGTACTTAGGGAGGGACCTGATTTTTCACAGGGTGCTGATTAAAAGGGAACCACCACGTGGAACTGGTGGTGAACTTTTTTTTACAGTGTCCCTCTTTCTTAAGTATTAACTGTCCTTTTTCTCTTTTAATTTCACAATGTCACAGGCCCATGAATACACTGATGCTCAAAGGCCAGTTCAGTTTTGCTGAAATTCATTCCTGGGTTGTGTTTTGCTTGCCTGAGGTGCCTGAAAAGACTCCTGCTGGAGAGTGCATCACGTTTTATTTTCAGAACACTTTCCTGGGAACACAGCTTGAAAGTACCTACAGGTAAAATACAATTACTAAGCCTAATGCATGCATGTGTGTTCAAGGTTATTTACTTAAAATTTTTCTTCTTTTATAGAAAAGGTGAGGGATATTTTAAATCTGACAACATCTCTACAATATCCATCCTCAAAGATGTGCTTTCCAAAGAGGCTACTAAAAGGAAGATTAACCTCAACATATCATATGGTAAAAATTACAGTCTATTTTGTTGTCCTTCAGTTCATTTGTTATTCCCATAAATGGATTATGTAGTACTCATTTGCTTGTTGGGGTTCTTTTTTTATTCCCTGCTAGATGTAAATGAAGAATCTGTGAGGCACACATTAAAGCTTATCCACCCTAAATTAGAGTATCAGCAGCTGCTGGCCAAGAAAGTTCACTTAATAGATGCTTTAAGAGTAAGTATCTGAACTCCTGGGGTTTGATTTTTTTATGGGGGCATAAAAACTGACAGCATAAGATACCAGACCATGGCTCAAGTGTGTGTCATGTGGGGATCTGTTCCCTTTCTGTTCCATTAAATTAAATTAAATTAAACTGAAGCATGTATCTTAAGTGTCTAGGAGACAAATTTCTTCAAGGAAAAGTCTCTTTTTTGCTATATAACTAGTGAACAACATGTAGGATTACTGAAGATGCTTTAATTGGATGGTAGAAGGGCAACCAGCTTTATCATCTAATGTTCTCTCCTAGCCTGCTGTTATTTTCCAGCTCCTTCTATCCCTCTTTCCACTAACATTTATAGTTTTTTAGGACATCTAGGCCAGATGCAACTTCTTTGCTTTGGAACTTCATCCCAGTGTCTCATAATTTCTGAATCTGCTTTTGAATCTTAAGTTTAATACCCTCCTCAGTAGCCTTTGGGAGGTACCAGTTAGGCAGCTTGTCTCAGTTCTTGGACTTCTTTTCCAGCAACCAGGATTTTCCCTTCAAAAGCTCACCATCATCAAGTTGGTATTTTTTATTTAATGGGAGGGGAGGTGAAAACGTTCGACCAGTTCTCTCTTGTCCTTTTGGGGGAATCAAATACTTGTCAGAGCTCTTTAGATAGTAGAAAAGCTGGCTACCAGTGAGAAGAGTGTGAATCTTTATTATCACTTAAAGGGTTTTACTTGGGCTTGGTTTGGCAAACCAGGGATGTAAACATCAATAGAGAATTTATTGTTAATGCATATTGTGTTTGTGCAATAAAAATGGTGTTGTACATCTTGCTTGTTTTAGACAGCAAATCTTCAACAAATTTTTTGGTCGCTCATTTTTTGGATGATAACTTACTGACAGGCAGTAAAATAATGTAATGTTTGATGAAAGCAGTAAAGTAATTTAATGTTTGATGAAAGCTGTTATCCCAGCAGACTCACAGTGCACAACATAATTACCTCTTGTCTAGAACAGAAGTGCCTTTCTCTGGAGGATAAAAAGATCTATACTGTCAACCATCCCAAATTGGTCTGCTGATAGACTGAGGCTTTTTAGGAGAGGCCTTCAAAACTTTTTGCTGTCACAAACTGAGTGATACTTTTCAGAGTTTACTTTTACCTTCGGACTTCACTGTGTGCTACGCTTTTTTGGGAATTCACTTATTCTAAAAATGAAGGTGTGGTCAAGCCTTGAGTCTGGATGGTGTGATCCTGGCTCAGAGCTGGAAGCTGTAATACACACGATTTTTAGAATGCAATCTGTGAAATGATATCTGGCATTTCATTAGAAGACTAGAAAATGAGGCACTCTGAAAATAACACTTGCTAGTTTAGAAGGGGATTGTCTTCAAGTTGAAGTGCTTCCTTCTGACATAGCTAAGCTTAATTTCTTCTTACTTACCTGCTCTTATGATACTTACCTGCTGTTAGCTCTTACAATTCTAAACTGTCTTTGAGGAATTACAAGTTCATGAAGGCAACGTGGACTTCCTGCTCCCAAAATACCGCAGCATTTTGGAAGAGGCAGATCAGCTGCTCGAGGAATACAAGAGACAGCCTGCACATCTCGAGAGACTTTATGGTTTGTTGACAATTCAGTTGTACTTAAATGAGGTTTAATGTCCAGAGACATGGCTGAAATAGACAGCTGCTTATATTTAGATGATTCTTGTCTTGATGGACATGGGTAAAGATTGTGTTCAAATTCAGGATGGCATTTAAGAATGTGTAAAAGTTAAGTGGCCTGGATTTGTATACAATTAAACCATTGTTTAAAATGTGAAGAAAGTCTTCTAACAACTGGAATACATAATCATGAGTTAAAAGTAGAGATACCTCCTACTAAAAATAAATAGTAATTCCTGGAATTTTACCTTTACAGGTATGATCACAGATCTCTTCATAGATAAATTTAAATTTAAAGGCACCAATGTGAAAACCAAAGTTCCTCTCCTTCTGGAAATTCTGGATGGCTGTGATCAAGATGGATTGATCGCTTTTTTTGATGCTGCCTGACAAGGAAAAAGCAGAGTAATTTTTCTGGTTTTAACCAAGGCATTTCAGTTTCAAGTTAAAAACACTTTTACTCTCTTGTTGTACTGTCAGCTCTTAGGTTTTATTCATATTTATTATCATATTGGATACAGTAGTAAACTTCATTTAAACTGTTGTGTATGTTACCTGTGTGCAGAGGTTTTATGTACAGTGTTAATAGCTCAAGAAAGATCAGATGTAAATACCAAATATCCTTTTGGTAAAAATGTTTTCACTACTGTTTAAGATGACAGTAGACTTTCCTCCAGCTGCAAGAATGGATGAAGAAACTGGTTTCCAGAGACTTGGATGGATTTGGAAGAAATCTGTGTGTTTAAGCTGTACCTAACTTACTTTTTCCTGTTGTGTTGAGAATGTGGTGTGAGAATCTCATCAGACTTGATGTAGCTGGTGTGTGCAGAGGGGGGAGAACTCTGAATTTTAGACTGATGACAGCTCCATTTTAAGCCACATTTGTTTAGGAATGAATGGATGGCATTAAACTTCCTCAGTGCTCCTCCAGCCTCCCTGTGCTTCATTTCAAAACTCCACCTACTTTCTCACTTGGTTTTATTTATAATTAGAAGAGATGAAGCAGCCAGTGGAGACAGAGATCTGTTTGCAAGTAAAAAAGAGCAACTCCATTGAAGTGACATGGAATCATCAAGGGTGGAAGAGACCTTTGAGTTCATCAAGTCCAACCATCAACTTGTCATTATCACTGTAGCCCCTAAACCGCCTCCCCCAGTGCCATATGCAGACACCTCTTAAACACCTCCGAGGATGGTGACTCGCCCTAAGAGCGATAATTTTTTTCCAATTGTTTCATCTGAGAGTCGGGAGGCCCTGGCACAGGTTGCCCGGAGAAGCTGTGGGCGCCCCACCCCTGGAAGTGTTTAAGGCCAGGCTGGATGGAGCTCTGAGCATCCTGGGAGAGCCAGAGGTGTCCCTGCCCACAGCGGGATGGTTGGAACAAGACCTTCGTGCTCTGCGATTCTTTGATCCTCGGAACGTCCCCTGTCTCATCCTGAAGCCATTTCCTCCTGTCCCCTCGCTGCGGGCACCTCACTACCCGCTCCTTTCAGAGGTCTCCCCCACCCCGAGCCTCCTTTTCTCCCGACTAAACCTCCCCCTTTGCCGGCACACGTTCACGAGCCTGGCTGGCCAAGCTCCAGCACTCTTCCCGCACGCGTTTCCCGGCGGGAACGCCCGGGGCTCTTCTCTCCCTCCCTCCCGCGGGCTCCCCGCCCTCAGTGTCCGCGCGTGTCTGTCTGTCCGTCCCTCTGTCCGCCCCATCCGGCGCGGCCGTGACGCCACGCGCGCCCATTGGGCGGTTCAAGAGTCGCGGGCTACTTGAACGGCGCGGGCGGCTCCAGGCGCGCCCGTCCCCGGCCCCGCCGCTCCGGCCCCGCCGTCGCCC
>VZTT01026334.1:5544-33439 GCA_013400855.1 Buphagus erythrorhynchus | reverse complement strand
TGTTTTCTAATTAACATATCTCTTAAAATTCAACTAATTTGCTGATATTGCTGAAAGAGAGTGCTCTTTGGTTTTAGGAACTCTGATCCCAGGAGGAAATCAAATGGACAAATTTGGCACAATGACTAATTTTTTTTTCAGACACATGTATGTCTGTATTGGAAGTTAGATGGGATAGCCTAAAGATGAAAGTTTAGTTTTCCCATTTTAACAGCTGATAGACAAAGGAACCAAAAAATTATAACTGTATGAAAACTAATCAAAAGTAAGTTTTAAGTTTCCCTTAGAATAGTAAATGGCAGGTTGGAATAGCATAATTTTTTAAATTACTTCCCAGATTGTCTGCTAGTAGGTATTGCACTGCAGTACAAACAGCTGTTTCTGTTACTATAGAAGCATCTGGTGGACCTGAACAGTCTATGCCCATGTTTTGTTAGGTGCCCTGTGAATATTGAAAGAGGGAAAGCATCTTTGGTCTCAGCCTTAAGTATGTATTGTGTCAACTGTTTGAGCAGTGAATTTTTTGTGAATATTGGTACAAAAGAGATGAAAGATGCAGGCTCAGATATCCTCTAGAGCCATGTTTCTTCTTATAAGAACAGAGTTTCCAATTCCATGAATTCTTTATTTCTTCTTTTGTATCTGTGCATGCACACATAGACATANGTAGGGAAGCGAGGAAGACAAAATGACCACAAATTTTCCAAAACCAAGAGGATCTTTTATAACTGTTATATTTATATGTTATATTCTATATTCTTTTATCTCTATTATATTCTATAACGGACGCTGAAACTAGGCTTTCACNATTCCTTCTTCCATATTTCTGTTTTGTTTTCTTGCAGGTATGTATTTAAATGTACGTGACAAACTTTTTGCTTTTACCTGTGTATGCAAAAAAATTATATTTCTCATTCTGGAGCCACCAAAATGATCAGAATTTCTTCTCTCAGTAGGCTATGATACTGCGAAGAGAACACTCAGAATAGCCTGTCAAAGTGTCTTCCTTTGCAGCAGTGCAGTTGGACACTTGCACTCTTAGGAAAAAAACCTGAATGTAAGAACTGCAGAAGTGATGAACAGAAAATAGAAATGAAAGTAAATTTTAGGTTTTTTCCTGAGCACCATGCTAGTTGTTTCATATATTTTCTATCTTTGTATAACACATATAATCAATGTATTTTATAAAACTAATATTTTTCTCCCTTTGAGGCTTTTGTAAAAGTATAAAGTAAAATCTTGGAGTTTTTGGTGGTTAATTTTCTATTTTCAGCCTGTATCTTAAGTGCTCCATCTCATTTTTGTGGCTTTTTAATGCCATATGTAGAAGCATGAGAAAAACATTAGTAAACAAGAATGATTTTGGGGCACCTGAGAAATTTCTTCTTCAAGATGAATTGAATAGCCAAGACCTAGGAGTATGAGAACTGTGAATTTAAACTTTTTGAAAGTTTAGGAAATTTAGGCATGTAGGAAATTATTATTAGGTTACTATTACTAAAATAGTAATAATTTAAAAATTAGTTGCAATAGCCTGTCTTTTAAGCATCACTATTTTACAATATATGATTAAAAAGAAGAGTTATTAGATATAATGGCAAAAATCATAATGAACAAGCAAGTGCTGAAATGCTTTGCCAAGGTGTAATCAAACTGAGCACGTGCAAAAGGGCAGGTATATAAACAAACCCCCTTTTCATTAAGGATAATTGATTTACATAATTGTCAGCTATCAAGGGAACAAATAACTTTCAATCTTGGGCAGAACAGCTAGTTCACTGGAAATTCTGGTGATAAAAGTGTTTAAAGATTGGATATTTGAGTGATACTATCAATGAATGTTTCTATTGACAAGAATTGGTATTTTTCTTCCCTGAATTTATACTTGAAATCCCCCTTTTTTACACCTAGGGTGTCACTTTCTACAAGGACTGAAACATAACAACGGTGATAGAACACATTCTGTCAAATGCGTTGAACAAAAGGTTATGATGAGCCTATGGCAAATAGAATTCAGTGGAACACTGAAGCAAAAAGGAGGAGAAATGGGTTCTTTTCTTTGTTTTCCTTGCAGTGTGAATATCACAGTACCACAGAATGTTTTGGGTCACAATGGGCCTTAGTAAAGACTGCCTAGTTCCAGCCCCTCTACAGTGGACAGAGACAACTTGGATTAGAGCGTGTTGCTCAGAGCCCCATCCAGCCTGGCCTTGAACACTTCTAGGGATGGCACATCCACAGCTTCTCTGGACAATTTGTTTCAGTGCCTCACCACCCCCAGAGGTAAAGAATTTCCTTCCTAACATCCTACCTAAACCTATTCTCTTTCAGTTAAAACCATTAATCCTTGTCCTTTCCCTACATGCCCTTGTAAAAATTCCCTCTGCAACTTTCTTGTAGAACCCCTTTAAGTATTGGAAGGTTCTATAAGGTTTCCTTGGAGCCTTCGCTTCTCCAGGCTGAACAACTCCAACTCAGCCTGTCTTCATGGGACAGGTGCTTCATCCCTCTGACCACCTTTTTTGCCTCCTCTGCTCCATACTGTTCCTGTGCTGAGGACCCTAGAGTGGGACACAATATGCCAGGTGAGTGTCAAGAGAGCAGAGTAGAGGGGGAGGATCATCTCCCTTGATCTGCCATAATATTCCCTTATTGAAAAAAAAAACAGGAGATGCTTTTTGACTTATGACTGCTCATAACTTTTTATGAATCAAGACTGGGCTAGATCATATTCTCTAGTTTATAAAAGTAAAGTAGGCTGAACTGTAAAGTTATATATTTTGTATAGTTTCAAAGAAGTGGACTGCTATTCTCCCTTGTTCAACAAGGTCTTGGGAGGGAAATGCTCTGAACAATCTGTCACAGACAATTTCCTTTGGGCCCCATCAATAGTACACTAATGAGATTTTTAAAGCTGCCATCTTTCCAACATCTATTGAAAAAAGCAAGAGCATATGAAGTTGGAGTCAGAGGGATCTTGCCTGTGTACTTACAGATAATACAAATCAACTTTAATAATTATATGATTATATCAGGGAAGTATTTATGTATTATACTGCTTATCATACTATTTCTGGTAAATGAAAAAAGACTGTACTTCAGGGGCTGCTCTCAAAGGGATCGTCATCAGTGTCTAAATATACTTAGCTCCAGAAGGAAGGGCGGAACTGTTGCAGCCTACTTAAATTTAGGCTTTTAAGTTTAAAAACTTCAGGTGCAGCAGCCAGTCTGACAGGAAGCCTTGTTTTTCTGCTTGCATGATTTTGCTGTGAACAGAGCATAATCAGGATGGCACTCTGTGGATGCACAGCCTGGCAAAGTGTGAAAACAGGAAAGCTTTCCCATAGACTGCCTGAGAAGTACAAGCTTTCTCATAAGCTTGGAGAAAAACAGAAAGGAAAGAATCTCAAACAAAGATGCACCTGCTATTATTTACAAAATGTGTACTGTGAGAAATTGTATTGTTTACAGTAAGAACATCTTGCAAGAAGTGTTGCTTGCTCTGCCCAATGAGCTGTGCTCTGTTCTTGAGTGTACATAAAGAAGGTAGTGTTACAATAAAGTGTCCCTTTCCTATCTTGAAAGGAGACCATGTTGCTGTGTGTTTTGTTACCACCGTTCTATTGATAACTATATACCAAAACAGCAACAGCACTCCAGTTTTGGAGTCATGTCCTGGCTCTTGTTTGAATTCACACAACAGTATTACTTGTGTTAGGCAAGGGCTAAAGCACAAGACACAAAGTTTTGGAAAGTCAAAACATTTATATATGAATCCAAGCCATTTTATTAACCCTTTTGGATTTCAGACAACCTGTTTGGTAGTTAAAAGGAATTTCAAAGAAGTAAGAGTAAATTGGAAAAAAAACCAACTATGCCTGTAGCCTCTACTATCTTGAAAAAACTTATAAATGTGTTTAATCCAGGTATAGGATCCCAATTTAATATTTTACAAAAGTCTGATAAAGGTAAAATCAATCAGAAGAGAGCTGCAATCCCCATTCTTTGCCTGGGTCCTTTCTGAATGTCTGACAATTGCAATGATACTGAGAACTAATCATATTATATTATTCCATTGAAGCCTAAGATACAGATCAGTCTTTGGTTGGCTTATGTATGTTTAAATCATAACAAGAAGATGCAGTGGGCAGCTCTAGTGAAATCCTTGTTCAGCAAACTGCCAGTGTTCACAAAGGACTTACAGATACTGCAAATTGTAGTCATCAGAAATCATGCCTGTTACAGTGTGGGATTCCTGCAATTTTTTTATGGGACTTGCAAATAAATGATAGACAGATGCAAGCAATAAAAATAATCACAGGACCACAGAACAAGCTGGGTGGGAAGGGACCACAAGGATCATCGAGTCCAATTCCTGGCCCTGCACAGCACAATCCCCAGGAGTCACACAGCTAGGTGTCCAGGGGCATTGTCCAAAGGTCCAAACACTTCTTGAACTCTGTCAGGCTTGGTGCTGTGACTACTTCCCTGGGGAGCCTCTTCCAGTGCCCAGCCAGCCTCTGGGTGAAGAACCTTCTCCTAATATCCAACCTAAACCTCCTCTGACATGGGGGAGGCTATTCTATTGGGTCTTCCTGCTGGTCACCATAAGGAAAGATCAGTCCCTGCCCCTCCCCTTCCCCTCATGAGGAAGTTGTAACTGCAGTAAGGTCTCCCCTCAGTGTCCTTGTCTCCAGACTGAACACACCAAGTGCCCTTGGCCACTCCTCATAGGGCTTCCCTTCAAGGCCTTCCACCCTTTGTAGCCCTCCTTTGGAAGCGCTCTAATTGCTTTAGACCCTTCTTACAGTGTGGTGCCCAAAACTACCCCCAGGATTCAAGATGAGGCTGCCCCAGCTCAGAGCAGAGCAGGACAATCCCCTCCCTTGCCTGGCTGGTGATGCTGTCCCTGATGTCCCCCAGAACAGGGTTGGCCCTCCTGGCTGCCAGGGCACTGCTGGCTCATGTTGAACTTGTCATGGACCAGGACCCCCAGGTCCCCTCCCATGGCACTGCTCTCCAGCATCCCATTCCCCAGTCTGTCTGTACATCCAGGTGCATCCACCATCCCAGGCACAGAATCCAGCATTTTCCCTTGTTGATCTTCACATGGTTGGTGATCACCCAACCCTCTGATTTGTGGAGGTCTCCCAGCAGGGTCTCCCTGCCTTTGAGGGAGTCAAGAGCTCCTCCCAGTTTTGTATCATCTGTAGACTTGCTCAGTACCCCACGCAGTCCTGCTACATCATTTATGAAGATGTTGAAGAGCAAAGGGCCAAGGATCGAGCCCTGTGGAACCCCACTAGTGACAGGTCACCAGCCCTATGTCACCCCATTCACTGTAACCCTTAGTGCCTGACTTGTGAGAGCCAGTTTCTCACCCATCCCATTTGGTTTTTATTCAGATGTGTGGTGGACATTTTGTCTAGAATGATCCTCTGAGAGACAGTATCACAAGCCTTATTGAAATCCTAACAGATTACATCAGCTGGTTTCCCTTGATACCTAGGTGGGTTACCTTGTCATAAAAGGAAATCAGGTTTGATAAGCTGTACTTTCCTCTCATGAAGTTGTGCTGGCTGTGACCAATGACTGCGTTGTTCTTCATGTGTTTTTCAATACCTCTCAGAATAAAAATCCAAGGTTAGAACTAGATGGAAATAATGATTAGGCTCAAAATAATTGTGCAAGAGATCTGCGCTTTCAAGTGTTTATCCCAGGAGTGGATTCTGAGCTTGGAATGTCTTCTGGTAATAGCTTCAGTTTACACCTCTTGTCAGGCACATACACAAGAATGAAGCTTGGGAGCAGCCCTGTGTGTTTCCTCCTGGCCAGACATACGTGGCTCCCAGTCCCTGTGGCCCATTTGTGCACTCTCTTCAGGCTTTGAAACCCTCTTCAAGGACCAGACATGGAGCATTTAGGGTTCTCATCACTGGGCTTGAAGGCAATTGTGTCCTTCCTGGAAGGTAGCTCTAACTGCAGGGTGGTACTGTGGAATTAATGAATATGTCATGTTTATGAGACAGAGCATTGCTTACCTTCTCATCTGTTCTAGCTTGTAAAGTAGGAAGAAAGCACTGCACATATTCCTCCTCAATAAAAGAAAATGGAGGAGCTTTTTTAGCTTAAAAACAGCATTGACCTTTAGCTGTTAGAAAAAAATGTACACATGGCAGCGTATTTATGTGCATGTACGTGAGTGTATGTAATCTGTTGTGGTATTTATACTTTAAAAATAGCCTATATGTTGTACAATTCAAGAGCAATTAAAATATTTTGAAAATAACAGTATTAGTTATGATAGCTGGTATTAGACTTTTCTTGTCTCTGTAATAACAGTACCAGTTAAATTGCTATGATGAGGAAAGCAAAGCATAAATATTGCAGTAGCAGATGTGACTGAAGAAGTGGTTTGCAGTTCCAAGGCTATCACTTTGATTGATTGTAGTGACAGTGAAGTTGCTGGAGGTTATATTTTTTAAATTAGACTTGAATTTAAAATAGAATACTAGCTCCCTCTTTTGCGTCAGAATCTGTTATTTATCTCTGATACAAAAGAGAACATGATCTGGAAGAAAAGACATTACTTAGACTTAAATCCATGATTTTTAAGAGTAGTCTGCCTAGAAATAGTTCACATTAATTGACTTTATTGAATTTATAATGCTCCAGATAATATATCTTGAGGAACAGAGTGAAGCATTTATAGAACCATGACGTAAAGCGGTGTGTGTAGTGGTTTCTATCTGTATATCTGAGCAGCTCTGCTCTTCCCATTGTATCAGCAGGACATGCCAAAGTGTCATCGTGCATCATGAACTGATTTCCAAAGACCTCCTTTTCCTGAGGCAGAATCCTTGTTCTAGTGCTGGGGCTGGAAAGTGACAAGTATATATCTAATTTATACTTGTACTGTACTGTGGGTAACTCCCAGAGCACAGCAACCTCTCTTCATTAGAAGCATTATAAACAATTTGTTGTAATCTCTTTTGGATTTCTTGGGGTCTTTTGAAGTATGCAAAACATTGAAAATTTGATATTTTCTTCAATATTGAATCATGTCAGTTTCCTTTATATTTCCTTTTCTCTCCAGTCTTTAAATCTGCACAAATATATTTTTCTAGGTACATACTTATCTACACATATGGAGTTTCTTTCAAGGTTGTAGCTAATTCTATGCTACTTTATCATCTGAAATTTGTAATGTCGATCTCATGTTTCTCTTGTGTTTGACTTGAATTTCCTGTGGGTAAGGCAACTTAATGGTAAAATAGAGGAGTAACAAAAGTGGTATACAAAACTTTAGATCCCGCATACTAAACATAAAAAGAATATACTTCAGTTTCTTAGCAACACCTGCATAATGATTCAAAAAATACATATCCATTTTAGAAGAGATTCCTAATGCATATTAGCATAGCACATTGCTAAGCCTTTTGTAGATACATTGTAACTTCCATGTTCTCCTAGGAATACCTATCCATCCTGTTGACCTGCACCTAGGAGTGGGTACTTTTAATTACAAGTTGTTGCTCCTGAAAGTCTATTTTGTGCAGTAAATGCCAGAAACTCAGCCTTCTCAACATAAATAAGACATATTTTGATGTAAATAAGAAAATATCTGCAGATTAAAATAAATTTTTGACATCGCTAATTGAAACTATT
This sequence comes from Buphagus erythrorhynchus, assembly GCA_013400855.1. Classification (NCBI taxonomy): domain Eukaryota; kingdom Metazoa; phylum Chordata; class Aves; order Passeriformes; family Sturnidae; genus Buphagus; species Buphagus erythrorhynchus. The sequence goes on along the minus strand of VZTT01026334.1, from coordinate 25,771 downwards.
GCCTCTTCATATTAAATTCATGTGAATTCTGTGTTCTACTATTATGAATGAGCATTGAATTCTGGAGATGACACAAAATCGGTTGGAGTAACTAATATACCAGAGGGTCATGCTGCCATCTAGAAGGACCTCTAACAAGCTGGGGAAATGAGGTGTCAAGAACTTAATGAAGTTCAGCAAAGTGCAGTCCTGGACCTGGGAAGGAACAACCCCAGGCACCTACATATGCTCAGGACCGAGCAGCTGGGAAGTAGCTTTGAGAAAGAGCTCAGAGGTCCTGGTGGTCGAGCTGAATATGAGCCACCAATCTGCACTTGGAACAAAGAATGTTAATGGTACATTAGAAGTGCTTCCAGTAAGTCAAGGGAGGTGACCCTTCCCCTCTGCTTAGAGCCCTGGTGAGGACACAACTGGAGTGCTGCATCCAGTTCTGATAGCCTCCAGTAGCTTCTCTGGTACAAGAGGGACATGGACATGCTGGAGAGAGTTCAGCAGAGGGCCACAAAGATGGTGAATGGCCTAGAGTATTTCTTGTATTAGGAATGGCTGGGAGAGCAGGCACTGTTTAGCCTAGAAAACCTTGGGGGGCTCTCAGCAGTATGTACAAGTACCTAAGAGAGGGTGCAGGAGGGATTGTTTCAGGCTCTTTTCAGGTGTGCTCAGTACCCAAACAAGAGGCAGCGAACGCCAGTTCAAACAGAAAAGGCTCGAGATGAATATCAGGAAAGACTTTTTCACTGTGAGGGTGACTGGTGACTGGTGACTGGCACAGGTTCCCCAAAGAAGTGTGGAATCTGTCCTTGGAAATGTTGAAGAGCTGCCTGGACATGGTCTTCAGCAACCTGTTCTAAATGGGTCTGCTTGACCAGGAGGTTTGAGCAACACAACCTTTGGAGGTCTGTTTCAATTTCCACCATTCTGTGATTCCATGACCTCTCATTTCTCATTCCTCTGACTTTATACCAGCTTTCATGCTTTGGTATGCAGGAAGCAAAAACAGCCAGAGACACTGCTGCAATATATATACACAGTAATCTCAAAAAAATATATTATTTTTGCTAATTTTAACAGTCTATACTTGAGAAAAACTTTGCTTTAATATAGGAAACACCTCAGAAAGGTAGAGTTTAATACATACTTCTATTTTATCTGTGGAATTTAGCCTGGCATTTTGCTCCTCTTGAACTGTGAACATTGCATGTATTTTCACACTGCTTTTCTCAACTGTTCCTACTAGGCACATACTGATTTAATCAAATCTTACAGCTGTAGCTGAGAAGTGTCCTGAATAATAATAAGGCTTTTATACTGAATATGACTTCATTTAGAAAATATTACTGATGCAAGATGGCAGGTTCATTAAAATGCCTAATTGATCAATGTGCTTATACTTCAGAAAATTCTATTTTTATAAGTTAGATGACTTGGTTATCTAATAATATTTTATATATCTTGCTTTGCTTTACAGTGTTGTTTGATGAATAGCTCTTGTGAACCAAAAAATTAAACCAATGATGCAGAATTAGCTTCATAAGACAGGTGAGACTTCCTAGTTTTCTGCTTTTCTACATGAGGAAGAGCATGGAGATTTTACTTGGAAACACAAGATTCATTCCTTAAGGAAGTTGGTCTTTGTAAGTCACAAAGCATCAAGGGTGCTTAATTTTTTTTGTTGAAAAAGACATTATGCTGTCACGATGACCATTCTACTTGCTTGCTAGTAGCCCTATTTCATTAGCGCAGACAGATGCAACCAAAATAATTCTTTCTTCAATAACTAGACAAGGAAAGGAAAAAAGGCAGCTGGACATTAGAGTAAATTTGATCTCTTTGCTGCACATTGAATTTACTTTAGCCTATTGGTACTTTTTGATGTTTAAATAACCATATTTTTGAAACTACTGCTGTCCTTTGACTGAGACACAGCAACTGGTTCAGTTTTTCTCATGTCAGTAAAAACATAGTGTAACCTTGATACACAAGTGTAGTGATTAAAGTTTCTGTTTGAAAGTAAACATAAAGAAGACTGCTTTCTATCAGATTCTGTTAAATTTTTATTTTAGCCCTTACTATTGAAGAAGAAAATTTTGAGAGTCCCCATTTAGTTTCTAATCTGTGGTTTGGTTGTCTGTAATAAGGAGTAACTATTTATTCTTTCAATGTCACTGCATGCACTGATCTCATATTGGAGTGAGATTAATCGCACTGTCATTCTCGAAGTAGACATTTCTCCCCTAAAATTCTGCTGTGTTTTTTCTAACTATGATCTCATTTCATGATATCAATGAAATATTTTAATTCACAACTAATTCTAATTAATAAAATATCTGTCTATAAAATGAACTGCCTAACAGTTTTTCAGTGGAAAAACTGAAAATATTTGCCATACATGGCAGGGGAATAACATGACATTGGTCAACAACGTGCTAGAATCAAGACACTAGAAATGGGCAATAATAAAATGAAAATATCTGGTGCTCCATGCATTCATGCTGGTTTAGAAGGCAAGGGGAAAAGGGGATAGAATTTGCCTCAAGGAAACAGTGCACAAGCACACTGGAGCGTAGCAAGTTGGCATTTGGAATTTATGCTCTATACATAATGAAACTTCAATCAGGATCATTGTAGTAAGGAAAAATTTTCTAGCTCCTATGATTAGTTAATATAATGGCTATATTAGTTAATATAATTGCTGATTGTTTACACAGATCACATATGACCCTGCTTTCAGGGAAAATACAGAAAATACACTGTGAAAATCTAATTGCTTATGCAGCTATTTCTGGTAAACAAAAGCAGCTACAAGAGAAGTGAGCACTATTCTTTCTTCTAGGAAAGAAGAAGAAAATTATGTCACTGGGTACTAAAAATTATATCCCTGGGTTTTGCTCCTGCTCCTGCTCCAGGATTAAGGACAGGATATATGATTACAAGGCTTCCAGACTATCATGCAACACATGTAAGTGAAACTCACCCTGGCAGAACATAGAGGTAAAAGTTGAATTGGATGAAAAAGTTCTTTGATTTGCATTATCAAGTCATATCATGATATTTGTTTTCTTTTTTCCCCAAAGGCTTATATTTTTTACTCCTGATTGATATGCACGACTTTTTTGGATTCCTATTAATATATCACAAAAGAAAATTCAGTCTAAAGAAAATGAGGTGTTTCATGACAGGGCAAAAAACAATATTTACACCATCCTTTTCAAAACTGAAGAAGAATAAACCAAATAAAATAAAGAAAAAGTAATTAGTAGACTTCTTCAGGAAAATTTCAAGGCAGTGTCTGGAGTTTATTAGTAATTTTGTGACTTATCTCTATCACTCTTTAGTGTCTGAACAATCCTATAGATTTAAGAAAATAGAAATTAAGTAGTTTAAGACATATACCAATGGAGTTATCAGCTATGGCCACTAAATAAAAACAGTATAGTTTTTTGTCAACCTGTTTAGATAAAAATCTCCCTTGTTATTGTGTAGGACTTTGTGGCTACATGGAGTGTGGCATACAGTACCCCTGAAATTCTACTGTGTACCACTTTTTAATGAAAAATGGATAAGAGAGGTGTAATGTTAATCGCTACAAAAATCATATTCATTATTCAATATTTGCAAAGTTCTAACAGGATGAGAATCCATTGTTATAGTCAGTACTTTCAATCTCTCTCCTCTGACATTTAGTGTGTGTAAGATGGCAGACACTCTATTTATCCATGCCCTTGGGTTTGTAATAATTACCCTTTTCTGCTATTTTAAGTTTGCAAGAGGTAGTGCAGGGTAAATTCTGGGTAGACGAGAAATCAGATACATGGGTTCACTTGTCTCAATGTCCCTTATCAAAATATTAGACCTCTAACCTTTTTTACATTTCAGCTGTAGTATTTAATAAATAATATATTCATTCTGCAATATGGGGGATTGCATTTAAAACTCTATGGTACCTGAACATTTCTTTCTGCTTTTCTCATTCCACAAGTCACACTTTCTGCATCTATTTGTCCAAATGCATCTAACCTTAAACAGTTACCTTGGAGTTATTTATGTCATCATCATCCCTACATAGGACTTAGGAGACCTAAAGGAAAATAAGGCTGGTGTTTCTTTCCATAGTGATAATAGGATTTTGTATAGAAATTCAGGAAAGCTAAAATAGTAAAACTTTAAATTCATAAGCTTATGTGAAAACGATTTTTATTTATTTGAACATATGCAATTATTATTAATATAATCCACCCATACCTTGAAGGCAGATGCCACTGGTATTTTCAGAGATTTCCCTCAAATCCTAATAAACACATCTGTGTACTATTTTTGTCTATGTAAACATCATGAGATACAAAAAGATACATTAATCCTGTTACATGGTAAATTAGGCAATAAGCTAAGGACATTTCCATTCTCTAATAAACCAGCGAATATTTCACATTTCCGTTCCTTATACTGGAAGTTTTCAGAATAGTAGAGGTGTAGAAAGAAATGAGAATGGAGTTGCAGAAATTTGGACACTAAATTTTATTTCAGTAAACTATGTTTGGGTTTATTTTCAATTTCCTGTATTTCACTTAGCTCAGGGCTGTCCATCTTTTCAGCTTTAAAAGTAAGGCTCTGTTTCAAAGGTGCGTGGTTGCTTTTGACAAGTGGATGCATGTTATAAAACTTGCACTTTCTACTTCAGAAGGATGATTAAATGCCTCCTACTTACATACATAGGCTGCTCAAGGCAGATTAATTAGCCTAGAAAAGAATTCTAAAAATACTTTTTCTTCTTATCAATCTCCCATGAAAACTTTAATACATTGCTCTATTCCTTGCAATGACTTACTGCTCTGTGGGTAGCAGAATACTAAAAAAATGACCAGAGGTACTCTAGTGATTTAGTTCATTGTGCAAATATTTAGAAAGAAAAGTGTCTATTAGTTCATAATTGTTTTAAAAAGAGGCCATTAAAATTTAATACACCTTCTCAAATATGATGATGTCATTTTCTCAGCATATTCAACAACCTCTGAACAGTAGAAAATGGAGATGGAATCCCCTCATTACCTACTGCCTTTGGAGAGGTGTTTTCTCTGAACATGCATAATACATCCCGTGTTTTGAGTTCAATTTAGGAAAAAGACTTATTGAGATAAATAAATGCCAAATTCATATTTTTCTACTTGTGTAGTCTTGGAAAAAATGCTTTTTCTTTTTGAGATTGTTAAAATCAGGTCTTTGCAATAATACTCTGTTGGATAAATCAGGTTGTTATGTCCTCTGAATTATTATTTTTAAAAAAATAGATTCCTATACATAAACATTCATTATAAATCATGTTTAAAATGGACAAGTATCTACACTAGCAGATCTCAACATAAAATATACACCCTGGCACCTATAAAAAATACTGGAGTAATGTCAAAGTAATTTATACCCAGTATTCCAAGTTTGCTGCAACAATTGACTAGACAAATTAAAGCCCCATTGAGACAGAGACTTGTCTTTTTGATATATAAGTAATGAGAAAGGTTTCTTTGGAGGAGTTATACTGTTCTGACTTAATTTCTTGTGCCATTTATGACACAAATAGTGTAAACACTGATTATATAAGGTTTTCTGCATTGAAGATTTTCTGGATTGGAGCCAAGTGGGAATTGAAAGGAGAGGAATGAGAGAAGCAGAAACTGTAACCTGCTGGAGGATTTCTAAAGCTGAATTTCACCTTTGCATTAGGCAACAAACCAATGAATATTCTAGAAATTGGACTGACCATCTTGGTTTCTCTCCCAAATACTTTGTTGTTGCTATGCTACACCTGAATGGGACAGATTTGTTTCTTTTATATCTATTAGGCATGAAGTCCTCTGCACACTCTTAATGTGAAGGAAAGTAGCTAGGAAGGGCATCGTGTGTAATATTAAATGCTGTCAAAGTGCTTTTTGTTACCTCAGGAATAGCCTTTCCTTCCCTTCTCCAAAACTCTAAAGTGGACAGTGCTAAAGTCAGGGGCATTGGTACTCTCTCTCAAGTGTGAGGTGCCTGGTTAATTTGTCCTCATATGCTCAGAATTAGAATGATTTAGGAATTTATTGGATTTTCTGTCTGAGAGTGTATCTCACTTGCACATGTTCACATCCACCAGCCAATGTGCAGGTGACTGGCTGTAGACCCATTGGTTTAACCTTGCACTGCCATAAGCTTTTTCAAAGGAAGCTAACACACACTACATAGCAAAACCTAGCGAGAACACCAAATCTGTTCTAAAATTCAGCAGTGGAGATGGATATTTTCAAATTTTCTTGACTTTGTGGGAAATTGAGTTTAGTTGATATTGGTTGATATTTAGTTGATATTGGTAATATTTTACAGTTTATTTACAGTTATAACTATTAAAAAAAGTAATGATAGATAATAGGGAAATGGATGGCTTTCAAATGACCAAAACCTGATATCTTTTAAACTTTTGTCAAACGGTGCCATCCTTTATTCAAGTTCAATAACTAATGGAAAAACCAGCCATAATTATGGCATCACTTATTGAACTAAGAACTGTTATTTNATATTAATAATATAATATATTATTTATTTGAAGTATGTTATCCTTCTGCTACAGGATCAATTTTCACATTTGAAGTTTTCAGTCAGATACTGCAATAACATTTTAAAAAACCACTGCCAAATTCTTAATTTACAAAATTTTTCACTAGCACAGCAATAGCAGAAATTATTTATCTTCTTATTTGAATCACCAAGTAAAATCGAAAAAAAAAAAAAACCAACAAAACAACAAAGCTAGAAACAAGTACAAATTCACTTCAACAAAATGTGACAATATAAAAGGAAAACTACAATAACAAGATGATAGGCAAGATAGATACTGAAAGTGAAATTATCTATTTTTGCATTCTTCTAAACTGGTATTCGAATTAGAAATTATTGTAGTACAAGAACTGAATGAAAGAAGATACAGGAAAGGAATCTGAAATAATAAAACAATATGGAAAATGTTTTACACAGAAACTATATTTATTGCTTCTTAAAATGAAATAGGTTGTTGTATTCAAGGATGGTGCCAGGTAGGAGATTTTAAGTAAACAATCTGAAATATTTTTTAAAAATGTATACTTTCACTGTGAAACTTGTTCATAAAGCTGTGGTGTTTAAAAGAATTAATGGAAATAGTATATGGATTAAGCAAATTAGTTAAATAGAGCAGGCTAGGCAGAGGCATAGTCCTATTTCTGCAACATGAAATGACAGAGAAATGAAAAAAATATTTCTGTATTTCTCCTAATTCATATATTCTCAATTATTTGTTTTTGGCTTTTTTTAGAAACAAGACATGGGAATATTTGGACCTATCATTACAGTTGTTGGACTACCTAGGGGAAAAGAAACTAGATATGTCTGTCCAAACTTAAACAGCTTTCATACAAAGAGAGATTACAGGACTAGGTTCCTTCAAATTCTGAGGGAGATGATGGACATGAAAATAATACACATGTATAATGCCATTGGTGAGATAGAAAAAATCCATTTTTCATCTTACACTGTAAAAGATGGCTCAGTAAGTAAATCAGACCTTAGTTCTGGACGCTTTGACAGCTGTTAGATAACAACTAATCCTAAAAGAAATGGAGATGTTAAATCAGGCTTTCCGAAATTTATGAAAATATTATTGAAATGCCTGTTATGCATTTGTCTATCTATTTTGGGACAAGGATTGTTGTTTTTCTTATGCAAACCCACACTGTATTATTATGAGAATACACTGGCATAAAGTAGTAAATTTTATTGAGAATCTTCCCCTAATAAAATGAAGAAACTTTCTGAAAGAAATAATTTGGATCACTTCAAAAAAGCCTGCATGAAAGAAACGCACAAAAATTAAAATACTGAAGGTTTTCCAAAGAAGCAAAGCTTATTTCAAAAGACCAATTATCTGCATGATAAAGTATATGAATTACATAATTTATTGACTATAGTCTCTAGTCACATTAAGGATTTAGTTTAGCATAATGAGCATTTTCTTATGGTGAGAACAGCCAAGCACTGAAATAGGAGTGCATAGAAATGTCATGTAATTTCAGCAACAGATGAACTTTAAAGTCACTCCTGACAAATGTTAAAAATGGTGCATTTAGACTTTATCCTGGTTTAAAGGAATAGGATGGACTGCATGATCTTTCCAATTCCTTTTCAACACTACTATTAAGAATTTCTATTATTTTTTAATTTAATGAGAGTATCTAACATTTACTCAGCTTCAGTATTACACAATGCTAGATCCCAAAAAAGGATTTTGCTAAAGGAACTGAGATCCCTCAATCCCAAGTGAAGAGCCTGAAAATCCTTATTAATAGCTGCTGAGTCCTGCAAACATGTAAGCACCACAGTGCTCTTGAGGATCACACAGGTTTCTGAAGAGCCATAAGATCCTTATCCGTGTGTGCAGCAGAGATATGAAGCTGTTCAGGCTTCACAGTGCAGGCAGACAAGTAACTGCTGTGCTGTAGAGAGAGACATGAGCAAGCTGCAAGCTAAAGCTGATGTAAGTCACCATTGGCAAAGTTGTCAGAGAATAAGGGATTTTTGTGTTTACCTTGCTTCTCAGACAGTGCACAGCTATGTCAGGGACACAAATGCTGTGACAGCGTTGTCAGACTTGACTGCATACTGTTTACCTCCCCATAAGACAGTCTGAAAACTGAGTAGTTCTTGATCTCTCTTGCTTGAAAAACAAGCAAGAGTGCTCTGAAATTTGCACACAAGCAGTTGTGCTCTGAAAATATCTATTCTACAGTCTCTGATCTGAGCTCATGATACACCACATGCATTTGACGTTCAGTACAAGCACACAGTGCCTCTTGCCTTCAGATATGTGCAAAAGCTAAGAAAAGCAAGCAAACTCAGTAAGTCTTCATAGGCATTTATTTTCTTTTTAAAAATGTGGACTATTATCCTCTCTCTCCAAATAGCCCTTTAGCTTACAGGAGACCTGGCTAGAGTACTGTTTGACTCTGAATGCTTCAAGCCCACATCTCCACCTCCCTAGACAGAGGTGAAATTTAAGATTATACACTACTCTCAAGCCTCTCTTTTGAAAAATTTCCACTCTTCAGCAGAATGAGGAAATGAAAAAAACCCTGGCTTTATTGAGTGGTTGGAGGAATTCTGTTGTCCGCTGTGTGTTTCAAGAACAGGGTACATTGATTAGTGAAGAACTGAGGAGAGAAATAGGTTTTAAAAAACAGTTCTCTGTAGAAATGCCTGACTGTGTTACAACTGGGGTCCAGTACAATAAACTGATGTTTATTTTTATTTTGAAGCACTAATTTAGAAACTTTTACAATAAAGCAGATATAGTAATTCTGCTCAGCTTGTTTTCATGTTCTATGTCTGAATCTTGGCAAGCTGCTGAACATACTTGTTATTTTCCCTCTCTGAGACATCTCGCTACATTAACAAAGTAGAAAGCCAATGCATTTAGCCACAGATCTCGAGCTGTGGAAACCAGGCATCTAGGAATGTAGGCAATATCTACTTAACAGTCATTGTCACTGGGGTTTATGGATGTAGCTCATAGTCCAGAGCTGGTGGGCTTATTTTATATGCTTTATTTTCCATGTAAGGTATTGCTTCTATGTGTAGAAGCAATTTCAGGGAGATTTCTCAGCTTTCTACTAGTGAACATTTGCCAAGACCATAGACTGGCTCTGCAATTTACTGGACCTTGAAAGAGACCTTATTTTATCCCTTCCATATGTTCCTGAGAGCTATCTAGTGATATTGCTCTTCTCTGGGGAAAAAAAATGTAGAGGATGGAAACATCAAATAAAGCTATGTTTAGTGCACATGCATAGTGTTAAACCTTTGTAAGCTTTTCTTTCTAATTTCTATTAAATTACTTCGAGAAATAAGTTATTGTTTCACTGCTTCCTCTTCCAATACCTCTACCTTATTATTTTAATTAATTCGACTTCTTACATGGGAAGAAACTGTGTGAATTTAACTTGGCACAAGAAAGAAATTCTTTACAGTCAGATCCAGCAAGTTAGAATAGTGTTCTAGTGGAAGAAACAAATCTCTGTATCTACAATAACTTAAAATGATACTAGGCAAAATACTCCATCACTGCACTGACAGTTTATATAACAGTTTTCTTAATTTGTCTGTTCTTCCTGCTGACCCAATGGTTTCCTGAGGAAAATTTCTGTAATAGATTTCAGGGCATGGCTGATTTTCAGATTAAAAATAGAGAGCTTTGAAAGTCTTAATTATATTTCTAATAATAGAAGTGAATATTCAGTATGCAAGATTTCACAGGCACTTTTAATGAAATTAATTGGGTAGATCTGTCTAACAGATTCTTAGTTGCCTTTTTTTGATCCAGTGACTTTAAGAGAAAGTATTTGCACAGAAGTTTCTAGTATACCAATATAATACAGCTTGTAAACATTTGGGTGGGATTTTTTCCACCTTATTCTGTTAAGAAGATTGAATCTGTTTGTCCTTTTGGTGGTAGGGAATGTAACCTACACTCACAGGTGCTGGGAAATCCTCACCTATAGTGGCAAGTGGTAGGAGATGGAAGGCTTTACCATGGGCCAATAAGTGAATTCCTGCGTTCTTCAGATCCTTTAAAAAGCTTACACATTTTGAATTAATAGAGCTGATTTGTTTATTTGTTTATTTCCACTACAATTTATTGTGTTACATTCATGTATGAATGAAAATGCAAGTCTTCCCATCAAAGGCCATAGGGCTGTAGAATAAGTTAGGCTGGACATTTGGACATTTTTTCTAGTCAGTGCTCTAAGGCAGGACCAATTGCAAAGTTAGACCAGGGCCTAAGGTTGCACTGATTGTAATGTGACAAAAACGTGAGAGAGGCCTGCCTTAACAAAAGGCCTGAAAATTTATCTTTTTACTTGCCACCTGTGTCTTTTCTAGAGCAGAAACTTCATCTGTTTCTTTAAAGTCAAATTTTCAAAGGCTTTCTCTCCTAGCTGCACAAACTCCTCACAGCCTTCCTGGAATGCCTTGAGGGTCAGCTTTGGTATGAGTTCTGAGCCTGCTTTTGGAATGGCGAGCTCAGGAGGTCCCATCCCTTTGGAGAGCCAGGGCTGCCCAGGCCGGCTGGGCAGTGTGGAGCTGGGTCTGGAGGGGCTTTTGGTGCTTGGCTCTCCTCCTGCCACACGCACAGCGCTGGGGACAGCAGTGGCAGTACTCGCAGGCTCTGGCACAGAGCAGGACGGAGCTGAGGGTGGCGGCGCTGACCCCACAGATCCCGGCACTCCCCATCCACCAGAACTGCTCCCTAAGCTCCTGCTTTCCCAGGAGGGCTCTTTCTGACACTCACCTTTTCCCTGTGCCTCTCAGAGCATGTGGTTGCCTGGAGGGCACCATCCTGGGGCAGAGAGCCGACGCCATTCTCCCTTTGTCTCCCTGCAGTGGGCAGTGGGGGCCGCCATGCTGGGAGGGGGTACCCAGGCATTTTGGGTCTCTTTGTTCCTGGAATTTCTGAGATTTAGCAGTTTTGTATCTAGTGATTATTGACTGTTGCTCATTTGCTTACTAAATTGTTATTTTTTCACTTATATCTACTGTATTCGTACTGGTGGAAATGGATTGGTTGAAACTGAGGGGACGTAAGTCATTTTAGAATATCCAATTCTTTAAATTGTCTTAAATCAAGACACATGGATTCTTCCAAGAAGAGAAGCTTCTAGAGATTCTCACCTGACCCAGGGCAAAACAAGCAAGATAAAGGACCTCCCATGCACGTTTGAAAACAAATCCCAGATTATGATGCACTGAAAACAGGCAAATGTGATGCAACCATCACATTGTTCTTAAGGAGTATCTAAGGAATATTTTCTAGGGATCTCAATCACAGATGAGTTGTACCCAAACAAAAAGATTAAACTGCTTTTTGAAAGAGGTGAAGCCAAATTTTCTTTTTAAAAGATCCCAACCCTTCCCAACTCCAGAGCTACTTCTGGCAACAAATTGCATTTAGTTTCTCACGTGTAAATTGCCTGTTAGTTGTTCCACATAATTGACTCTGATTGATCTAATTTAAGTAAATATTCTGGATCTCATTAATTACATAGATCCTTAGCTTGTATTCTCCATGAACATGGCTGTGAATTACTAAATTTCTTCCGGCCAAAAAGATTTTTTTTTGTGTTTTAATAAATATCTTGTACCCTTTTAACAAATTAAACCCTAAGAAATACTATCTCTATGTTAAATGATCCAGTCTATTAAACAAAAATTTTTGTTGGGAGAGGCACAAATACTTGTAATTTTTCACATGTAAAATTCATAACAATTTCTATTTAATAATACCTCAATATGGGGAAGGCCAGCCAGATAAATTAAAACATAATTATATCTAAAACAGAATGCATTTAAAATATTTTAAGAATTTCTTGGCTTAAATAAATTCCTTATGTTTTTCTTTCCTAAGAATTTAGCATTTAATAGACTAAGATTTATACAGAGTACTGGCTCTGAAATTAGGCATTCTGGGACCTATAAGGTAACTGATTCAGATTAAAAACAAAGCTATTTATTAATTTCAATTCTCTGTAAATTGAGGTCTTAAATATTTCTCCTATTATCCAAAACTTTTTATTTGGAATTACATTACGTAGATGAGGGGTTACATTCTTTAGATCTAAATGTTTAGCCAGCCATATGATGGAGAGGGATTAAATTTGCTTTTTTTCTTTAGGAAAGATCATGGCTGATTTGCATACACACATGTGCCCTGTGATTGCCATAATTTTCAAATAGTGCATTTCTTAAATGTTTGCCTAAAAGGATAAATTCTCAGAGATTAAGGGACTAGGGGACATTAATAAACACAGTTTGCCACAAAACAGGTAATAAGCCTTGCAGTGACTTTTAATAGATGATTCCATTCCATTATTTTCTGAGACTCCAGGTGTTGCAGGAAAAGGGAGATAATCACTGTGGCTATGCTGTAGCTATTTCTGCAGTACAGCTGCCTTGGGCCATGCTCTTGGCTGGTCAGGCCCAAGGGCAGACTTACATCCTGGACAGCAGGTGTTTAGTGGTGACTACAGACTGACATTTTGACATCTCCAGAACCACCCAGAGCGCCCTGTGTGTGTGAGACATTTGCTTACAGCTGCCATCTAGAGTGACATTCCCTATACATGGCAGTGTAAGAGTAGGAGCTTGAGATCCTGGGCAGCAGTGAGAGATGCTGTCAATGGGATCCCTAACAGTGACCACAGCTGATTTGCTCACAATCCCTATGGAGCCTGTCCTCTGCCTACTCACTTGTCTCGTTCCTCTCTGCTGGCAGTAAGTTGAAGCTATAATTTCCCTTGCTCTAGCTGCAGATCTTGATTTACTCTAGCTGTCCAGTCCCTATCTATAGACTGAGAGGAGTTCCAGAGTGTGCTGTAAGGATGGCTGCAGTATAATCTTGGAGTGTAGGAGGAAAGGAGTCTGTGTGATGTCTAGAGCCTGTGACATCAGGGAAGCCTCAGGGAGGAAGGAGAATCAAAGAAGTCCCTCAGTTAACCATCCCTGTAGTCAGTTTACTTTTGACAGAAAACCACAGAAAGCAGTATTCCTGCTAGAAAGGTGATTTCCAAGATTTTAGTTTGTTTTCCTTGGGGAGAAAACCAAGCTCATTTTTAAACCAATGCCATGACACAGAATCTGTGGCTATTTACATCAGTCATCTATGGAAGCTTAGACATGTCTATGATCTTGTCAAGTACATATATTGCATATTGTTTCTAGCACTGCTGGAGGGCTGGGGTCTGCTGGACAACTGAGGATTGATTGCTAAAATAGTCTTCCTTCTGGGCTGAACAGCTAAATAATCTAGCTAGGCTGTCTGTATTCCCTTCCTCTGGCAGTTCTGAATTACAAACTGCTAAGCCTAATGGAAACACTATCTATCCCCTTATCTGTGGAGAGATATGCTATCTGCTCTTAAAATATCTGTTCCATTTATTTTTAATGGCTTTTACATTTTCACTACTTGGTATAAAAGAGTTAAGAACAGATTTCTGAGACTTGCCTTCAAATTTTCAGTCTTCACAGGAGTGACTATCAGATGGAATTCACTTGTTTTGGTATAGTTCCACTGAGAATTAACATTTCTGTAAGTTTGTTCTATTCCTTTCTAAATTGTTGCTGATTACTGTAGTATTCACATCTTCTGTGTCTCTCTATAATAAATTCTTGAGACACAGAAGATGTGAATTATACATTGTAACCACAACACATTACTCTATGATCTGATTCAATATTCATTCCCTCAGACCTGAAGAGTGCTGATGAGTATCTTAAGGCGGAGCTCAGTGGGAGAATTTTTCCTGTGGATGGTCAGGGACAATGACTGACAATGAAAGACTGCTTTTTTTCCAAAACATTAATCAATCATCATACAAAGTGAATATATAATTATTTTTCAATTATATTCTAAATAGTTGATAATTAAACAATTTTGTTCTTGATATGGGATAACTACTAGAAGAGTAGAAAGTCTTTGAAAATTTAATTCTCTCTGGGATGGTCTAACACACCGTGAACTTTACAAGCTTCCAGGCTTAATGGGCTTTCCTTCTTGCTTGCCAGCTCTAATTAAAGGCAAACTCTGTTTCAGTGTGTTATTTTATTAGCTTGCATAAAATCACTCACATTTACATCAGCCTGTCAAACCTTATATTTGATCCTGCCTAGTCTCCTGAATGATGCAAGAGATTTCCTTTCTTTTTCTTCTGGCCATTGTGGTCTTCTGAATTAATTTTTCTAATTCTTTGCTTCTGCAACAGTGAACCTGACAGGTAGTACATTTCTCATTACCAAGGCATTTTCTAGCTCTGGTATCACACTGCTACTTTTCTTCATGCCACAGTAAGACTATTTCAATGGCACAGATTCTACAGACAGAAACTTGACAAAATTTTCTCCCATTAGTAGAGAAATACTAATTGGATTTCCATGACTCTTTTTATTCCTTTACATCTTAATATACATTAGTAACTTTAGTTGTGATTATGACATATAATCCTTAAGAATACTATGGAAAATGCAGTGATAACCCAGGAAAACTATTCCTACAAACTCTTTACAAAAATATTAGCTTTACTTTGAAAAATTGGGTAATGACAATGTAAACCAACTGTTTATCTTTTCTTGTTAGATATATTTATTTGCTTTCAAAATTAAAACATTAATTTAAAAAAGGACCAGAATCTGTCATGACCCTAATTCTCTCCATCCAGAAAATTTGTGAACTACTTTGCAAATCATACACTTTTACTCTGTTGATACATAGTTCCTTTATAGTGAAATGGAATGTTTATCTACGTAGAACTACTCTGTAAGTATGTTTGAGGCAGATACTGTAGTGTATAGTATTGCATCAAGTACAAATTCCAATGTCATTTTTCAAATTGATAAAGTTTAAATTTTAGCTAGGGCTATTCAGCCATCTGTTTAATTTGTTCCTACTGCTTTGTTATTTTTGAGTGCCCCACTGGGCGCTAATGCCACTGAGAAATGATATTATGATTAAGTTTATTAGACAAAAGCAGACCTGAGATGCTGAGAAACAAAAGATCCAAGTTAAAATCAGCTGAGAAATTAAAATATTTGATCAGCTTCAGCGGACCTTGGATCATACCCAAATTTATATTTTAGACCTGAAAAGACTATCATTGGCAGAGAGTTTCCTAAGCAAAAAATTATTCCATAATGCAAGGGGAATAGAATTTTTAATCAGTGGAAGTGATATGAACTGTAGTTTGAAATACCAAGAAAACTGAAATGTCAGTAGTGGTCACCAAGGCACCAAAATGTCTTGGTGACTAAACAGTCACCAAGAAAAAAATATCAGTAGTTATCTCTGGAAAGAAACACAATTAACTGGATACAATTTTTCTTACTATTTCTTACTATTTTTATTTCTTACTATATACTAATTGAATAGTAGTTGATTTGTGATTACAACAGAATTACTATTCTGGAAGCTTTCATGTATGTATGTATGTATGTATGTAAGAAGACCATTTCCTTGCTGCAGGCACTTTCATAAAATGATATCAGCAAAAAACTCCTACAGTGAATGCATCCATGCATCTGTTAGTGCAATTGGCTTTTCTCAGGAAAACTGTCTCCTCACAGCAAGGGTTCATACAGCATCTATGATAGCAGAGTTGCAGGACTGATCTAATATTAGTGCACAAAATACTGTACACATAGATTGCTGGAAGTGTAAATGTTAAGTTGGGAATGTATTATAAAAAGCTTGGTAGACCTTAGCTGATATGATTTAGCCCCCGGAGAATTTACTGTGGACTTACATATTGAGAGTGACACTAAAAAATTCTAACATTTTTGTAATTTTTAAAGGATCTTTTTATCCTCTTTGATAAAACTGTAGTGATCTTTAATATACCCAGCTCCAGCTTCTGTCAGGATTAAAAAGCTCCCCAAAGCTCATTACAGTTATATGTATCAGAGCAACATTTGTGTTAGAAAACAAGTTATAAATTCCCTAATGAGAGAGGTCAAACAAACTGAAACCTTCAGCTCAAGGTCTCGCGTGCTATTACTCACATAAACTCATCTATCGGGATGCTCAGGAAATAAAAGCAATTTAACATTTTTTACTCTTAAAAAGAGGGAAAAGGCAGAGAAAAGTAGTGTTCCACCACATGGGATTTCATCATTCTAATGGATGGATTTGGAGCATGGCAATTACCCAGCTGCTCAGCATTTGTTATGTCAGTTTTCCTAGAATAGTTCTTCTAGTCCGGTTCTTTATGTGTTTGCCTCTGGCCATCACAGCATGCTCTAAGGTGCCATTTTCCCCATTTGGACATATTCTTCAGATGAAAGTTTATTTAATTCTAGTAAGCAAAATATTCTACAGACAAATTCCTCGCTTTCCAGCCTACTTCAATAGTTAACTTAATCCTTTCTCCTAGTTTTCTCTTCTGTACTGAGAGTCATTTGATGCATCTTTTATATCATAATGATAGAAAAGTTCAAATAGTAATTTTCCTTGTATTTTTGTGTTTGTTAAGCAGTCAAAATTATTCTAGTAGACAGATATAAAAAGTATTAGTGTGAGGGACCTGATGATGTTGATGGAGCAATAACAAACTTGTGTTCTAATACAAAGTAAATCCCCTTGAACTTTAATCTTAAGTGTTAGAAATTTATATCAGATTGTCCAATAATCTATTGATTATTGAAAATTCTATGAATAACCCTTCTTGAAAGAAGACTTTTCAGTTCTGTCTGTTCCCAAACAAGTTCTTACACTAGTGTTGGGTTATGAAGCCACATGTTGTAATTTATAAGAAGAATTTCAGCTATATCTCATAAATTGTTCTGATATATCTGATATGGTTTTTCAGTCCACATACACCTTGTCTGATTTTTTGGCCACAATACTTTTTCTTTTTACCTAAGAAATTAACATTGTTCATGCTGCTTTCATCTTTGAAAATTGTCATGTGGCCTTCCCTCACCTGTGTATATCTTACCTGCTTGGATTAAAAATCCATTAATAAATGCTAAAGAATAATATCAGTCTGTTGCTATGTTTCTTGAAGCAGTCTGTCATTAATAACTTTTTAAAAAATTAGTATATAGTCATAACTATGATTTATTAATTTCAATTATGATGAGAGAAAAATAATTAAAAGACTAAACAATTGCTTACAAATATCAAGAATGCTCAAACCATCTGAAGTTTAAAATTATTGTGTGCACAAAAGGTACTTTAATATAATCTCCATTGCTTCAAAGAATGGCATTCTGTTTTTACTTCTATCACATAAAAGACTACCTGAAATCAATGAAAATTGCAGTTAAGGTGACTGAGGTCTTAAGTTGATTGAATTTAGTGTCTCTGGTGAATTAGCTGACCAAGCCATGTGCTTTGACAAACAGGTGAATACAGAATTATCTCATTTCTGCATGCAGTTCTGCTGAGACACTGTTAGGTGACTACATTACCTAAGCTATTAATACGTTGGTAGATAACTGGAATTGGAGAGTCATAAGTCCTTACTAGTCTCCTGCATAATTTCAGATTTTAAAAAATCACAAAATTATACAGGACAGGGAAAGAAGTATTTGGCAAAAGCAAACATATGGTGACATGAAAGCCAAAATTTAATATAGTACTTAATGTGTGGTAAGCCGGCAGAATATTTTTATGTTGCTTGTGTGGATATCTGCCTTTTTTCAAGGGGTAGTAACAGTTCAAGAGGACTCCAGAGATAGAACTGCAGTACTTCCCTTATGAACCACAAAGAGAAGGCAACGGTCTGCACCAGCCAATTATTACCACACAAAATCAACCTACTGACTTCACTGGACATCCCAAATATGAAGGACACAACACACAAAAAGCCCCTAAAACTTAATGCAAGATGTATATAGAATGAGTGTTGCTTCCTGTCTCTGAGAACTTTCTATAACCCTTTTGCCATCAAATATGGGGATACTGAGCACTGAAAGAAGGTTTAGAAAGTGTGGGTGGGGTTGATGGTCAGTGGCCTTGGGTGATGTGTCTTTTCAGCCTCAGCACTGTGCTGGATACCTGCTATGTCTGGAAAGCTATGGCAGAAAGTCCTGCCTTAATTCCAGCTTTCACATCCAAGGTCGTTTTTGGAGCTGAGTGGATGAGCTAAAGGTTGCCAGGACACAGATGTTTTTCCTCTCTGAATCCTGCAGATCTGCCCTGTGCGTCCAGGAACCAGGGTGCCACCTGAGTGAGTTTTGCACTTCCCTTCTATAGGTTTATATCTTTTAGTGAAACTAATTTATTCCTTCCAATGAAGGATTAAGAAGTGGAAGACACTGTGGAGACAGCAGCTCTTCCAGTCCAGAAAAGGACTCATTCTTTCTGGCTTTGCCTATTCTGGCCCTGCTTAGAGCGTCTCTAAGTGGATTACCTTAGACCTTACTGATTGAGGAATGAAATGCAGGATCCAGCCAAGGGCATTTCTGCCTTTGAATATGTTTCTGTTATAGTTCATCATCCAAACTTCTCTGAATACACACCTCCCAGGTTTCCCTGTCTTACGTTAGTCCAACAGCTTTTTCTATTCTGAGCATTAATCACTGCTTACCCCAAGTAAGTCCAAATGTCCTCTAACATTTATAATGACAGATATGCTGCTACTTCAGCGGCTTCCATATGTCCTCCCTCTCCTGGCAGGCTCCCTTATGTCCCCCCCGTCTCCTGGCACAGCTCTGCTTTCAAGAGTTAGTATTCCTTTCACTTTTGTGTTTGGCATTTCCATTCCTCTTGTCATTAATAAACATCTGTTGCTTGAGTTCTGTGATACACTATTAATCATCCAGCTGAAGTTACCAGGTACTTTTTTTTACTTAATCAATTTTTCCCCGCTTCTTCTTGCACTGTCACTTTGATTGTGTTTGAAAAATACTGCTGTCTCTAGATTATTCTAAGCAAAGATTTTCTTCACTTTCATCAAACTGGAAGGTGTGCAAGTATTAACAAAATATGGAAGTTCTATTAACCTTCACATGCATGACCCAAAGAAAATTTAATTCAAACCCAAGAGCCGCTTTCTGGGCTGTAAAAATCGTATTTGCACCTTCCTGCTCTGCTGCAGCAGCCTTGTTTGTGGAGGAGGGAATGGGGAGGCTGAGCACAGCCCTGCACTTGCAGGCAGGTCCCACCTCCTGAACACCAAACCTTGGCCTCATGCCCAGGAAAGAAGCAGGACGATGCAGAACAGATGCTGAATTCAAACTCCAGATTGATAACAACACCCTCAGGCTCCTGCTCTCTGACTTAGCAAGAGAAGAGCAGCTTGGCAAGACACAAAAACTACATCTCAGTGCAGTTCCTTGTGGGAATTGCCATACAGCCTGTTTGAGCATATCCACAGGCAGAGCTGCTCCATCCTCTTGCCTCCAAGTCAGGACTGCAGACCTCAGCTGAGCAGGTGCTCACAGCTCTCTGGTCACCAGGGAGAAAAAGACAACTCAGCTCCTTCAGCCTGGCCATCTGAAAAAGCACTGGGAGAGTCTGACCTCAGGAGTTTCTCTTCCTCAGCTGGCTATAAAGGAATCGGAGTTTTTTGTCTTTTTGAAATAAGGATGAATTTGTTCTTCACTGTCTGCAGGACTGAGAAGTTCCTGCCCCAAGGCTTTTCACCTGTCCTCACTGGAACACTACAGCACAAACAATCCTTGA
>VZTT01026333.1:1760-44715 GCA_013400855.1 Buphagus erythrorhynchus | reverse complement strand
TATGCAGAATTGCAGAGAAAACTCTGCAGATGCCAGGGTGTAACCATGGAATTCAGCCTTCTGTTTCTTAAAAGGTAGCAAAGACACATTTCCAAAGCTGCTCTTGCTTGATGTTTGAAATGCAATGGAATACATTGAGACATAAGTTTTTTCAAAATCTCACACTTTCATCCAGCCCTAAAATGTATTTGACATGCACTGAAATGTCAGTAGCATTATATGAGATGACTTGATATCACAAGTCATGATGCCATAATAGTAAACAACCTTGGGAATGGGAACTAGAGCAGCATACATATCTTAAACTGCAGAATGTCCTTTAGCTGCTTACAGCTAGTTATTTACTTTGCTGTCATAGAGATATTCAGCCTAGATGCAACCTCAGCTTTTGAATTTACCGATTATTTTATCTCTCCTACACTTTTCTGTATCAAATTTCTTTATAAACTTGGGTTGCATGCAGCTATACTTGTTCCACTGGGAGTAAAGAAAGGAGCTTGTAGTTAGATCATGAGTGTGAAGGTAGACTTGAGTGCTCAGCACCACTCTGTCACAGAACCCTCTGATGAGTGTGGAAAACTCACTCAGGAGGTTTCAGTTCACAACTTACACGCAAGTGAGGCTACTGTGAGGTTTGTGAGGTGTTTAGCTAGTATACCAAAAGGGCCTTCTAAATATCATAAATCAAATTTTATTTCTAAATTGAGTCAGGATTTAATTTAGTTAACAATTTCATTGATGGATTATATGGTCCAAAGCTGTCTATACTGAAAACAAAGAAAGCAAGAGTTTTACAATAACCCCACTGGAAACATTGCACTGCCACTTTACATCTGTTTCCAAACCTATTGGTCAATTACTCATTGTCACACTGAAACAGCTCAACTAGCAATGGTAAATTAGTGTACATCTTGTCTCGTAACATCATAGCCACACTGGAAGACTGAAAAATATGCATTACATTAGATATTTTTATTCTATGTATGTATAGTCTTTTGATGAAAAGCATCTGGACATAGCCAGCAAAGCATGACTTTTGAAAATATTATTTTTCGACATTGAAAAAATGGTTTTGGTTTTCTATCAAAACTGCAGAAATACTCTGAATTTCATACTCTATTTTTCCTGATACTCTGCCAGAATGCTACATCATTCATGTCTGTGGTTAACAGACTTCAGATTCTCTCATCTACAGAAAAGACAAAGCAACGTATTTGTTTTACACAGAATTCTATGCAAACTGTAACTGTCACTTGCAAGAAATTGAGATTTCAAAACTGTATCCTTAAAAAAAAAGGAAAATCAATGACCAAAATCTCTTGCATAATTTGAATTCACCTCTCTGTATATATCTTTGTATGTGTTTATATATGCATACATATACCCAACTGTAACTGTAATCATAAATATAAACATATATAAGACTTTACATGTCATTATGGGAAGTATGCTTCTGTTCCAGCATTCCTGTCTAGAAGTTTTATATTGATACCTAATTTAGGCTTTCTAAAAAATGGAAGGAAGCAGTCATTCCCAAAGGATGATCTCTTTCTGCTAAAGAAAAGTATCCTAAGAAAGAACAGATGAAACCATTCTCTGGTGTACCCATTTTCTGCAAAAACTACAAAGAGTTCTAAACATAACTTTAAGTCAACTTTCTTTAGACAAGCAAAATACTCTGAAATCAATCCTGTTCTTTGATTTTCTCTAATTTCCCCTCAAGGTCAAGATTTCAGAGCCTCATGTGCTCAAAAGTGGAGTTCTAGGCAGCATCAGGGTGATTGAGGTGAGGACAGGTGCCCAGTGTTGAACAAGCTGAGCCTCCCCCAGGTGTCACACTCCATAGGAACATTTCTTCCTGATTGATCGGGATTTTCAGAGGGCAAAACATTCCAACAGAAAATTTCTGATCAGTTCTAGTCTTCAACAGCAGTGAATATTTTTTGTTCATTAATTGCAATACATCCTAGATGGATTAGATGTTTTGATTGAGCCTTATAGATGCCCTAAAGACCATAAAGCAGCTGATCACAATCCTGATGTCTCTCACATCACAGTTAATCGAATTTCAGTTTAAGCTGAAAACCTGGTTGACCAACGTTCCCAACAGAAGTGATCCCCCAGCTTAAGATATCTGTGTGTAAATTGTTCATTGGCTTTTCTAGCTGTGTTCAGACAGCAAAGGAAAGATCTCACATCAGCAGGGGTGGGATTGAGTGATGATACTGAAAAAGGCAAAAGCTAAAGAGCAAATGTGGGAAGAAACAAGTGTTACAGTTAGACATATGAGCAAAGAAAGAAAGAAGGGATGCTGAATGTACACAGAAATTAATCTAGATAATCCATCCTAAAGAGACATCAAGATGATTGTTTTAAGGGAAAGGAAAAACTGAGTCTCTAAAGAAAGACTGTAAGGGACAGAAATTTCCTCTGAATCAGCACTTGTATGCATGCTGATGACAGCTGCATTTATTGTTAATCATCATTGGTTCCAAGTTTTATATTTCTTAGTCTCCTTGACTGCCCTCTGGTTCCCTTTATAACTGTGCAAAATACATAACTAGCATTCCCAGATGAAAAAAGTGAGCTGAAATATTGATTTTTCAGTTTGCTTTTCCTCTAGTAAAAGATAATGAGCAAAATTCATCACAGGAATAATTAGTAGAAATTATTCCTATTGTACTGTGAAACCAAGTGACATTTCATTGTTTATCTGGAGGCTTAATGATGATTTCTAGTGATAATTACTGAGCTTTCAAAGTTATTGTTAATATGCACCAGATTTCTCTGTTTATCCAAACTCAGAAAGTATATGACTATATAAAAATACTTTAAATAGGTCTCAACAGTTGAGCTGTCCTGAATGGAAATGCAGTTTTCATTTTTTTTTTAATGTTTCCATCCCTCAAATCTTTCTCTTGAAATCTGCGTGTAAGAATTAAAGCTGAGAGTTTACAAATGGGCTTTGATGATGTACATCATGAATAATGGTAATGAACAACCACAAGAACAGCAATAACTAAAGAAAAAAAAAGAAATAGGAAATATTTAAATTCTCTCTTACTTCTAAACTTTTTCTGATTTAGTCACACACATCTGCAGTGCCAAAACAATAACAGGTAAATCTTATTTCATGAGTACCTGTAGCACAGATGGTGCAGAAATCCTTGAGACAGGACTGATGAAGCCAATTGTAAAACTCCTGCAGTATGTTTAGTTCAGGTGCAATGCAGCTTCCACACAAGTCTGACTGCTCTCAGGGCAGCACTGCACGGTGTCCTGCAGATGTACTGGGTTACAGACCACTACACACTTGAGGCACTTCTAAGGTAAAATGGTGAGAAATTTAATTATCTAAATTTTGGAATCATGCTCCTAGAGGGACAGTTACGGAGGTGGAATAGATATCATTAAAGATTAAATTGAAGAAAAATGTG
Source organism: Buphagus erythrorhynchus (assembly GCA_013400855.1). Taxonomy (NCBI): domain Eukaryota; kingdom Metazoa; phylum Chordata; class Aves; order Passeriformes; family Sturnidae; genus Buphagus; species Buphagus erythrorhynchus. Next base: position 41,278 of record VZTT01026333.1, on the reverse strand, counting down.
TAAAACTGTGTAGTAATGCTGTTTTATACATATTTCCTCAATTATTTTTTTAACTGCATTTTTTTATCTATTGGAGATTTTAAGGTCAGACAGGTTCATCATCCAATGTTATGTGCTGCTTAACTCACGCCAGAGAAACTCTCAAAGGATGTTTCTTGAAGCAGTATCTTGTTGCTATCCTTTTCCTACAGAAATTGAAATAAAACTTTACTGTTTTTGGAAAAATTTAACAACATCAGTAAGACTCCGTTATACTTGTCACCATTTCCAAGTCACCTTCTCTTTGTTCTGTGTTACTCTCATTTCATTTTGATTCTTCTACTTAGTATGATATTTCTCTCTGTACTTTCAAGATCAACAGTTATACTACTTTTTCCTTTTTCTCATTTGTATCCCTCCAACTTTTTCAAGGTCTTAATTAGGCTGAATAGTCTAGACTTAGATTTAAAGACTACTCTGATTACAAATTTGGTTATCATAGTAAGAATAAAGTGGTTTTTCAAAATCTGAGAAGAATGTCAGTGGCTCATCCCATCAGTTATGGAACACTTCAAGTCCAAAAAAGTGACATGCTGTTGTCCAGAAGTTCCATAATTTATACACATCAAAATAAAACAGAATCATAGAACAGTTTGGATTGGAAGGGATCTTAAAGATTCTCTATTCTTAGCTGCTCTGCCGTGTGCAAGGACCCTTTCCACTAGACCAGGTTGCTCAGGGCCCCATCCAACCTGACACTGAACACTTTCAGGGATGAGGCATCCATAACTTCTCTGGGCAACTTGTTCCAATGCCTTACCACCCTCACAGTAAAATATTTCTTCCTAATATCCAATCTAAATCTACTCTCTTTCTGTCTAAAGACATTCCCCCTTGTCCTATCCCTAGAGGCCCTGGTGAAAAGTCCCTCTCCATCATTCTTGTGGTGACCCTTTAGGTACTGAAAAGTTGAAGTAAGGTCACTCCAGAGCTTTCTCTTATGAGAAAATGCTCATAAGTTGCTCCTGCTGAACAGCCCTAACTCTCTCATACCTGAGGTGTTCCAGCCTTCTGATCATCTTTATGACTCTCCTCTGGACTTGCTCCAACATGTTCTTATGTTGGGACCCCAGAGCTGGATGCAGCACTCCAGGTGGGGTCTCACCAGAGCAAGGCAGAGCAGATCAGAGAGGAGCAGAGCAGAGGGGCAGATTCCCCTCCCTCACCCTACTGGCCATGCTGCTTTGGATGCAGCCCAGGATACAGTAGGTTTTCTGGGTTGCAAGCTCACACTGCTAGGTCATGCCAAGCTTCTTGTCCAACACCCTGAAATTGTTCTCCACAAGGCTGCTTTCAGCCCATTCTCCACCCAGCCTGTATTTGCACTTGGATTTGCCCCAGCCCAGGTGTGGCACCTTGTACTTGGCCTGGCTGAACTTCATGAGGTTCCCATAGGCCCACCTCTCCAGCCTGTCAAGGTCACCCTCGATGACATCCCTTCCCTTGAGCAGGTCAGCTGCATTGTACAGCTTGGTGGTGTTGGCAAACTTGCTGTGGGTGCATTGATCCCACTGTCCATGCTGCCAACAAGTATGTTAAGCAGCACTGGTCCCAGTACTAACTCCTGAGGAAAGACACTTGTCACTGGTCTCCACTTGAACACTGATCTGTTGAGTGCAACCCTTTGAATTCCTCATCCACCAAGTGGTCCTTCCATCAAATCCATCCTTCTCCAATTTAGAGCCAAGGATGTTCAGAACAGCATCAAATGCTTTGCCCAAGTCACAGAATCACAGAATGGTTCAGGTTGGAAGGGATCATCTGGTCCATCCTGCCTGCTCAAGCAGGATTATCCTACAGCACATGGCACAGGCTTGTATTCAGATGATTCTTGAATATCTCCAGTTAGGGAGACTCCACACCCTCTCTGGACAATCTGTTCCATTGCTCGGTCACCTGCACATAAAGAAGTTCTTCCTCATATTTAGGTGCAATTTCCTGTGCATCAGTTTCTGCCCTTTGCCTCTTGTCCTATTGCTTGGAACCACTGAGAAGAGCCTGGTCCATTCTCTTGCTACCCTCCTCTCAGATACTGACGGACATGGATGAGGTCCCCTCTCAGTTGTCTTTTCTCAAGGCTGAACAGGCCCAGTTCTCCCAGTTTTTCATCCTAAGAAAGATGCTCCTGTCCCTTAACCAATTTTGTTCTCCTCTGCTGGACCCACTCCAGGAGCTCCATTTCTCCCTTGTACTGATGAGCCCAGAACTGGACACAGCACTCCAGATGTGACCTCACCAGGGCTGAGTAGAGGGGCAGGATCACCTCCCTGGACCTGTTGGCAATTCTGTTCCTAATGCCCCCCAGGACACCATTGGCCTGCAAGGCCACAGGGGCACTGCTGGCTCATGGACAGCTTGTTGTCCACCAGGACCCCCAGGTCCTTCTCCTCCCAGAGCCACCTCCCAGCAGGTCAGTTCCTGGCCTGTACTGGTGTGTGGGGTTATTCTTCCCCAGGTACAGGACCCTGCATTTGTCTTTGTAGAATTTGAAAAGGTTCTGCTCTGCCAATCCCTCCAGCCAGTCAAGGTCCCCCTGAAGGGCTGCACAGCACTCAGGGCTTCAGCCACTCCTCCCAGCTTTGTGTCTTCAGTGGACTTGCTGAGGAGGCATCTGCCCCTTCATCCAAGTAACTGAGGAACAAGTTAAACAATTCCAGTATTGAACCTTGGGGGACACCACCAGTGACAGGCCTCCAACTAGTCCCTGTGCCACTGATTACAACCCTCTGGGATCTGCCCTTCAGCCAGTTCTCAATCCACCTCACCATCCACTCACCCAGTCCACACTTCCTGAGCTTGCCTGTGGGAGGCAATGAGTTTGTCTCTAGAAGGATGTTGTGAGAGACAGTATTTTCTACTGAAAACCTTGCTGAAGTAGAGGTAAACAATATCTACTGCTCTTCCCTCATCCATCCAGGTAGTTGTTTCATTGCAGAAGATGATCAGGTTGGTTAAGCATGATTTCCCATTAGTGGTACTGTGCTGACTTCTGATCACCTTCTTGTCACCCATGTGGATAGAGATGGCTGCCAGAATGAGGTGCTCCCTCACTTTTCTGGGGACTGAGGTTAGGCTGACTGGATGGTTAGTTCCATGAGTCATCCTTTTTTGCCCCTTTTTGAAGACTGAAGTGACTTTTGCTCTCTGCCAGTCCTCAGACACTCGTTGTGATTGTGACTGGCCTCATCATGGTGTCTGCCAACTCTCTCAGTACTCACGAATGTATCCCACCAGGGCCCATGGTACAGGCAAACCACATCATTCAGATTTATTGCAAGGACATCACACTGTTCATTGGTGCCAGTAAAAGCATATGTGCTAGGGACAGTACTGTATAAACTATCCATCCAAATACTGGGATCAAGGAAAGTTCTAATCATGTTTCTTTGAAATCTGCATCAAGTGGACATATTTGCTGTCTACCCAGAGTATGGCAAGTGATACAATACAGTACACAAGTAGTCAGCAAACTGAGGCCAAGCTTTGAACTTTTAAACAAAAATTTTGAATTATATTAGTTTGAATTTAAGAATTTAAGACAGCACAAGAACATTTTGATATGCCTAAATTCACAGACACATCTAGATGTTTATCATTAGAGAGAAGGCATGCCAGTTATGGGGATCCTGAAATAGCTCTGTTTATGTTCCTGTTTATGCATTATTCAGGTCCCAAAGCCCATTTTAGCAGAAAATTAATACCAAGTTGAAAAATCATTACAGAGAACTCCTAGCACTAGGAACTGGGACTGTCACCTGACTATCTGAAGAGACACAAGTGCCTGGTTAAAATCTATACCTCTTACACACTCATCTGTTCATTTCTGAAATAATTAATATTCTCTGCATCCATGGATTGACAACCTTGCTCATCAGCTGGAAGCACTAGCAAACTTCTTGATGAAGCAAAAAATGGGGTATCCTTATATCTCATTTTAGACAAGCTTCTTGCTTTGAGTCTCCATTTAAGAACACATAAGCTGGCAGCTACGGTTGTAGTAAAAACATTTAAACAAGTACAAAAAAATTCACTCACATAGAGATCCAACAGCATCCTTGCTCTAAACAATCAGATGAATTTCAATAAATTGTAATTACTAAAAAACAGTGCAATAAGGACAGGTACTAGCTCTTACATTTCATTGGCATCTCAAGCCGTTCAAGCATATTGAACTTGATTCACATTCTTAGGAGTTTACTGTGAACTATAACATCATCTCCCTTACTTCTAATTTTCATTTGATGTGTAATATAATTAGACATAAAGACAAGAGCTGCTTTCAAGCCAATAATTGTTTCTTGATGTTAGGCTCACTATCAACTTAACCTCAAACAGTAAACTTTGATGAGATTTAGCCAACTATTAAGGCTATTAGTTGAAACATGAAATTGATTTCTTTTTTCTATTACATTAACCTTCTCCTTTACATTCAGTGGTTTCTTACACATGGCAAAGTAAAAGCAACTTGATATTTAAACATGGCAAAAATGAATATAGGACATCTTGTTATAAGCCACATGTTACTGTAATAACAAGCTGACAAAGACTTCTTAAGGATGCTCAGTGCTAGCAACAAAATAGAGTATTTGTAACAGCATTGTAGTGGAAAATGGATTGGATGGCACTGAGAGAGTGTATGTAATTGCTAATAAGCAGGATTTATTTGAAAACTTTATGAGATATATGACCTGCAATGCAAAGATATGTGAACAGAAAAGAAACGTTCCTGTGACTATAAGGCAGGGCAGAATTAAATTAATTTGTTCTGCCCATTTATCTGAGGCTTTTATAATTATATTGATGTATTAATATCAAGGAGGAAAGCTTCTATCTTGAATGTGGAAGAATTCTCATAACTATAGAAGGGAGCCAGTAACCCTGTCATTATTAACAGGGAATTGTTTCATTAAAATAGAATGCTAATTTAAATGCATACTGCTTTTGCACAAAAAAAAAAAACCCTAAGAGCAGAATATGAACAATAATTTCATACACACTGAAGCTATAGATGTTTTGACCAGGATAAAGTACTTGCTCTTCACCAGCAGAAGCTGTATCTTGAATTTCAACACAGGATCCATACAGCTGCTGTCCTCATATCAGAAAGATATCTCCATAGAAATATGTAAATTAATGAATCCAAAATGTATTTACTGTTGATTTCTTATGTGTACAAAAGACATCCTTGAAATGCCAGCTCCTCCACCTTCTAATTCTGTTTCCACAAACAACCTCTCAAAAACTCCACTGATCCAATAACCTAGGTCAAAACATAAAACCTCAGGTTAATTTCATTTTTTAAAGTGCCTAGAGAGACCTTTTCTTCTCCTTAAGAAAATATCTGAGGGGAAATAGAGCTTGTGAACAAATGTGCTCTAACTTTTGCATCTAGGGAGAGGAGACTCCAGTTTTGGCTAGACTGATGCAGGGGAGGCAGTTGCCCTGGTGATGCCAGGCATCACCACGTATGTGAACACGAGTCCCAAGCTCCTGTGTCCCCTGCACCGCTCACATGCACACCCACAGACAGACACAAAGGCACCAGCCCATGCTCTGAGCACCACCTGCAGGTGAGGGCACTAGCAGGCTGTTAAACCAGATGAAGTGCTGGTCTCTGGGTGCCCTGGTGAGAAGAGAGACTTGCAGAGCTCTGCACATCAGAATGAGGCCTGGAGCTGCCAGCTGGCCCATGTTGCTCCATGATACCAGCAATACAGGAGCAAGCTGAAATACATTCACAAAAGGCATCTTCTACTCCACCATCAGCCTATGCATGCACAAGCTGAGTACCAAGAGGGAAAAGCACTATATTTTACAGGAAAAGAGTTTCTCGTTTTCTCAAGCATCACTCAGAGACAGTGTTTCTAAGGTTTCTGAGTATGATGAAGGGTATTGGTACTCACTGTACCATTTGCAATTACCAAATGTCACTATTCAGAATGTTTCCCATGTTCCCCTTTCCTTGCTGCAGTCTATGATTAACACATGGTGTTTTCAGAGAATACCCAGCCTACACTTACTGTTTTGCTTTCATATTTTTCTCCTTGTTTATCTTGTTGTATTCCTGAAATTGCTTTGCTATTTGGGGACTTAGAAAAATTTGGTTTAATGAAGGTATTTTAAAAACAGCTTAGCTGGGCTTCCTGGGCCTCTGATAGACAGAGTGAACTCAGACATAATGTGTTTTCCAGTGACTCACTGCTGGTATTCAAGTGGTTATCTTAAAATACCAATAAGGCTGTGGGATCATGTCCACTTCTGACTGGGAAGATGACTTGCCAGCAGCCTTGTGCTGGAAACATGTGGAAGCAAGTTTGCCATCAGGGATATCATGCCATTCCTTAAAATAAGTTCCAAGGGATCTAAACTAATGCTGTAGTGTTTTGGGTGCCCTTAGCAGACACCTTACACCATCAATGTTAATAGGTGGAGTCTCCCATTTGTAAACCCATGCCAGTATTTGCATAGAAGAAACATACATTAAGGTGAGGAAAGAAGAAAAAGATCTCACTGACAATGGCACAGCTTAGAGCTTTGTCAGAGCTCTGAAACTAGGAAAAACAGCATGAATGTTCAGTCACATTTTCAAGCAATCTGCTTTTGACCTTGTTTAACTCTGCATGAACATTTGAAAAACGCATAACACCATATTTTACTATTATCAATATTCATGTAAAGCAAGCACTAAGATTTTATGCTCAAATATTTATAGAAAGTGGATTTTATGTTTGTTTTCTATAAACATTAGTAGAGTCTTGGTTGTTAATGTTAGTGCTTCACCATCAAGAATGAGAAACAAAACCATGTGTCTTGTGCAACCATCACAGTTAAACAATACAGACAATACTCCAAAAGAGATCTGTAGAGCAAATGAATCATAGAATAACAGAACAATTCTGCAGAAGTAGTCAACTTATATAGGCTTTCTGTCAATTGAGAGAAAAGTAAAATGTATCAGATTCAATTTAAGTATTAATTATTCAGCCAACTCTTTTTGCAGATTTGACTTTCAGCACTATTATTTTTCATGTTAGGCTATAGTAACTCACTTTGTTCAAGTTAGGAAGCATCTGATCTATTATTTTTATAAATTATTTGAACACAGTGATAGTGCTGAGGGCTTCTGTTCTTGTGCTACTAGCAATTAGTTAAGAAAAATATTTCTCCTGCTGAGGCAGTAAAGAAAGCCAACTAAATATGAGATGACAGGAATATTATTGTTTCCATTTTACTGACAGTAAAAGAAAACCTTTTAAAAATCAACCATTACCATGTTTTTAGATAGCATGTTGGTAGATCTAAAGATCTAACCAAGTCTTCTAATTACTAATAAGATGCATGTAGACAGATTCCATTTTCCTATTTATGTTTTATAGTATATTTTAAGATCCATTTCACCTTTTCTACAGAATCTTCTTGAAATCACAGGCATTGAATAAAATTCTTCAAAATTATGTTGCTTCCTCTAGAGGTCACATTTTTTAAAACAATTGCCATAGATTCCAGTATCTATGAGGAATATTCACCCTCACCTTGGCATCAGGCTGATTGCTGTACACTCTGATGGGGTTTCAGAGCTCCTTTCCAAAGCCAGGACTATGCACAGGCAGGACATTTTTGGCTGTGGTCACACAGCTTTTCGAGCACTGCTCATTAGACTTGCACTGCCACCAGCACCCCTGTAACCAGATCCAGCTGACACAGCTGGTGCACTCCAGCTCCAAGAGAAGCTCCAATGAACCTGCAGAGGCTTCAGAAGAGTGATACAGAACAGCAAAACCAGTGATGAACAGGGAGAAGGAAGCTGGAATTAGAGTAGCCAAATCTGTATCTTCATTCAGATTTGTCCTTCAAAAGCAAGTTTTAGAGTAACTTCCATGTTGCCTCATCAGCAGTTTCATTGAGATTCGGTTAAAAATTTCCCTTTGCACAGTGTTGTCATAGGTTAAAAACCATCACATGATGTGTTGGCACAGTCACTTTATCTCAGCTAGATGGCTATGATTTTGGACAGTATTTCCCACAAGATGTCTCTTGTTCCATCTTTGCACTATCCCCAAATCATGTTCAATTTCAACTTTAAGAAAACCGGTTATTTTTGAATCTTAACTTCATACTGATGGCAATGCCTACATATTCAATGAAGGATCTTAAAATCTGACTATTCAGCCTTGTGGACCCTTTATTGCTAAGACCATTCTTGTTAAAATTCAGAAAGAGGCAGTTATTGGCCCCTTGGATCTATTTGAGTTTTACAGTATGGGGCAGCATTTCTAACCAGAGAGGGGAGTTATTTTGGTAGCAAATCAGAATCCCAGTTTACAAGGGACCATGCTACATCAAATGCCTTCTCACACCGGTGAATTCCATTGTGTTTGCACAGTGCTTATTTTTAGCTGCTGTCATTGAAGTTATTACTAGAGACAACATAAGTTCAAAATGTCCCCTTGCACTTAAGCAAAAAAATAAAGGTTTTCTGAGATTCCTGTACTAGGAGTTTTGCTCTTCATTTTTTTTTCCATGTATTAGTGCATTCTCAATCAGTCATCCCCAATTAGTCCTGCTGATATCACACGCTTGTAAAAGTCACACTTCTCATATAAAACTTCCACAGTCCCTATATCTTTGTAAATTCTGACTTTTAAAGAAAGGGTATTTTTTATGTGTAACCCAGTTCACATTTGGGAGTTCATTTTATTTTAATGGTCTTCACATTTCTCAAATAAGCTTCCCAATTTTTACCCATAATTAGTATATTATCCAAGTAACAGATCACTCTACTTAAAACTGTTATTATGCAGGCTGCTGAAATGCAGAAAGATTGGTAGCCATTGCTGAAAGCTACCTGACAAGAACAAAAACATGGGGTAGTAAATAGTATGGAGATTCAATCAAATAGAAAGCATTAAACTTTCACTGAGCAAATTGACCACTATTCAGCCAATACCTTATTTATCTGCAATAAATGAAGTGAGAATTAATCATTTTTCCATTGTGTCTGAAAACATTTGGAGAGCCATAACTGCTGCACCAGCTGCTCAGCTAGTGGGGTGGGAAGGTGAAATGAAGTTGCTGGGCACGGCTGGAGTCAGCACTGACCTATACACAGGCTGTGCTCTCCCTCAGGCATGCTGTACAGGGTTAGGTACATGCCATTTCCACCCAGGCTTATCAGGAAAGCATGAATTAAACCTCTCAGCATCCCTTCCCCTCCATAGGCATGATACTGCTACTCCCATGGATGTCCCTGAGGAGCAGTGGCTGCTGTGGCTGCTGTGACCATCAGGGCACAGCAGACCCTGGTGCCTGCACTGTGACCTTCATCACAGCTGCTGCCAGCCCTGCCAGCTCAGGGGAAAGTTTGCCCTCCAATTCCAACCCCTTCACTGTGTCTTTGCTTGTGGACACATGGTAGCCTTTTTTTCCTGTTTGTTTTTCCTCTGCAATCTTTTCAGGATTTCAGTGCTAAGCAGTGGTTGCTTTTAGTCACAAAATGCATTAGTGGCTCTGTACAGATCATAGTGGAAATGATTTTGTAGCAAATGACAGTCATGAGGGAGGCATAAGGAATTATTTTTGGGAAGTAACTGTCGTAAGGGAGTCACTTGTGCTATTGCTCAAGTGTTTTTAGCAGGCTATGTGAGATAAAAGCTTTTCTTTGCATGGGATGCAATACTATAAGGGACAGAACAGCTACTGAATATATTAAGGCAGGTCATGTATCCTTCTCTCACAATGTACTAACTACTGTGTTATACATGCCAATTAATGTGATCAGTTCACATGAAGACTGATCTACACCACTGAAGTCTTTGAGAGGAACATATACAACATATAAGGTTATCTGCTATCTACTCCATTGGGGTGGGCAGGAGAAGGGGGCTTTGGGGCAGGGGGCTGGGTGGGCAAGGAATGCCACAGAGAAGCACTTCCCACTGTCAAACAGTGCTGCTGCTGAAACACTCCAAACACAAGCTCTGTATTGAATATACCCCATACTTTGGGATTTTCCACCTCTGCTCTGTTCCTCAGACCTTAGAAGTACACACATCTGCTCCCCAGTTGTTTCAAAGGAAGGCTGAGATATGCTGTGGTGCTTGCATGAAGGAACTGACTTTACAGGACACACAGAGCTTCAGAGCTCGCTGTAAAGGCAGAGCCAAGAGCCATCCATGTTTTGAGTGAGGGTCATGGAGTGCTGGGGTCTGAGCTCACAGCTGGGCTGAGAGATGGTACAGGATGTTTCCACCTTGCTGGCATGGGACCAGCTTTCAGATAACTCTCTGCTGTGGCACTCAAGCCTGGTGGGGAGAACCTTTTATCAAAGGGTACAGGTGTTGTTTCAAAGATAAATGGCTTTGAGAAGCAGGACTCTCCTTTGCAGTCAGCAGACATTTAGTGCTACTCTATAAGATGCTACTTCTTTCCATGGGCTGCATTTTGAAGCAAAATATAAAAACAGTATCCTCCTGAAAAGGGTACCTGTTTGGTATTCCCTAAGTGACTGTGAAGTCCTTTTCACAGGAGATATTGCTCAGAAAAGATTTATGAAATGTGGCAGGGCAACATCAAGGCCTTAGAACCATTAATTTAAAATGCCTTTCCCCTTCATCCTCCCGTATAAATTGCTGAGCAATCATGATTTCTTCTTACCTTCTGCTCTCAGTGATACAGCTCGTGTCATGCCAGGATCACAGTTCCATGACATTAATTATACACAGCCAAGATACACCTTTTATTTTGTGCCCCAAATGGAAAATAGTGCAAAGGAGCACAGGAGACACTGGCTGTGCTTAGGGAATTTCATTTCAGCTCTGTACCTTTTTAAAATACCTGTGGCTTGAGAGATCTTTCATTTTGAAAGTAGTAAAGGGGTCACTGCTACATTCAGAGCTGCTTACAGTTGAATGGCTTGAAATACAGAATAATAATATCATGAGAAAATTTCTTGGACCTGCTTACTTTTGTGTAAGTGAAGGTAGATGACACAGCCAAGATAACAGTCTGACCCTAACCTACCCCCCTTGGTGCAGTAAAATAGAACCATGTAAGTCAGGTATAACAGAGCCAGAACACCAGGTCAGTGAGTCTGTCTCTTCCTAAGGCAGGACCGTGGCATCTGGTACATCCTGCAGAGTGAACAACTTGCATCATTTTAACTACAAATTTATATTATCAGGTTTTACCTGTACAGCTGCAAAAATTATCACAGTGCATTAATCTGAATTAAATATGTTATACAGAAAGAGACTTTTATAGGGCCAAATTCAGACGCACACCTAGAGCAGGACAGATGTGGCATGGAGAGCAGCTGACTATGCACACAGGCACAGGACTATATGCACTTTCTCTCTCCTGTGATGATCTCCCTAGCCCAAGAGCAGCATCTCCTTGAGAAGTCTTCACTGGATCAGCATGGGAGCAATTTTCAAGATCCACTGTGGTCCCTGAGACAGCTCTGCCTAGGATACAACTTCCAAGGAGGTGCTGGTACTCATCCAAGTGCCTGGAGGATGCTAGGTGGGGGAAAGCCCTCAGCAAAGCTGAGAAGAGCAACTTAAACCTCAGATGGCACAAGGCATCTACACCTCATCTGCACCCCCATGGGCTCACACAAAGGCCAGCACCACCAGCGAGGTCCTGCTGCTCCCACACAGCCAACAGGAACTGGCAAAAAGAAAACAGTGACCTGAGATGTTCCCAGAGTACAGGCTACAAGCTCACACTGCTTGGCAGATCCTCAAGCACAGCCTTGTCTCTGAAGGTGATTTTTTAAGTCAGTGCCGAGGAGCTCCACAGAGCTGAGTATTGCTCTGCAGCATCCTTCGCTTTGCGGGTGGTACAAATGGAGAGTGAAATATTTTCACTTCAGCAGCCATGACAATCTAGATAACACCACACTACTTTCTTCCAGAACTCCTTTTTCTGAAATTCTTTTCCAGTTCTGCCAACAACTATTCCAGGCTACTCTGACAAATGAAGAGTGCAGCTGCAAACAGAACTAGATGCTTTCTAGATGAGACTTTAAAAAATAAAAAGAAATTATGGACTTCTCTGCTTTCTAAAAATCTATTTGGAGTGTTTTGAAGAAACATTGGTAACTTTTAATTACTTTTCATGCAAATATTTTCCAATTAGTTTTTCATTATTTATGGATCTTCTTTAGCTTTTGCCTTCCTTTAATGCTGTGAGCTTAATGAAACTCTTTTGTGATTGATCTATGAAAGCAGGTTTAGCATGGTGTTTTATGAATCTGACATTTCCACACACATGAAATCCCAGGCACTGAAAATGCAGTGATTTACTGGCAATCTATATTATATTAAAGAACAGGGAGGAATATAATGGCATAAGAAGGAATCACACACAGCCAAGACCTGATCTATTGAATTACCTTCTGAAATTTCTTAAAACATATAAGTAGTCCATTCTAATAGATCATCAGAACCAGCCACAGATTTTGCTTATTAGAGGGTGTTTCCTACCTTGCTGTTACATGTGCCTTTAAAATTTTCTACTAGAAGAAAAAGATTCTTTTTCTTTTCTTTTCCCAGAAAATAATTGAGATAATTTTCCTTAGAAAGATTGTTTTCAGACTCCTAGGTGTGCCCAGAAGTCACATCCACATACTTTTGTCAAAGAGACAAAATTTTAGACAACCAGGCTGCCACTGGCTCTGGCTGTGACCCCAAGGGAGCCTGGAGGGAGCTGAGGGGAGTGACATGACACATGGGCACAGGAGCACAGGAGGAGGAGGTGAAATCCTGCGAGCCTGGACCTGGGACAAATTGAGCAAAGTGACCTCACCCCGTCCTCAGGAGAGGCTGCAAATCCCAGGCACAATTCAGGCCTGGAGACAGCAACTGCTGTAGGGAAGGGCTATAATTTATGGTAGAGAAAAGATTCAACTGCAGAGTAATCAACCTTACCTTTTTTACCTGTGCCTGTGTACTTTATGTCTCAATGAGGAGATTCAAAATTCTTCAACTTTTCAAGTGCAACCAGTTATTCTCTGCAATAACACAAGAACAACCAAATTTGATATATAGTGAAAACAACAAATGCTACAATGGTGTTATGCCAGTTAAGCCTTTACTGCATCCTTTATTCCTAGATTATATTATAGGGGTTTATTTATTGGTGATTCATATTCTTTCTTGTTATGATGCACATTATAAAATTGTCCATGTATGGGAAAAAAAAATTAGGAGTCTGCACACTATTTATCTCACATACAACACTAGACTCTGAGATGTTTAATGAACTGAGGGATGTCAAACCTGATAGTAAATTTCCCAGCTGCTCAAGTAGCACTTGTTTTTCTGATTTGTGTTTATCTTCCAAGCTCAACTAGCCATGATCAGCTCCCTTGCCTTCCTGAATGTGCTTGGGCACCCCTAGTGTAACAAGTCACAGACATTCAGACTGTCACTGCTCACACTAGAGAATGGCATTTAGACTGCTTTGAAGAAAAAGTACTAGCTGTTCTTCAACTTTGAGTAGACCTATTCCTATAGAATATAAAACAGCAGCCAAAGTCATAAACCAAATAGAAGAACCACTGACTACTGAAGAACAGCTGCCTTACAAAAATCCCCAGGCTGGCTCTGCTGGGGATACTGTCTAGTCCACTGAAAATTTCAGAAAGATCAACTAACAAGTTTAGAAAGCTCATATGAAAAAAGAATGGAGAGCAGAACCAACAACCACCAGGATTTTGTGGTATATTGAGAACTCAGAATAAATTAATTGATTTGAGTGCAAAAGAAATAACCACAGTAATTAGTCATCTGCTCTCTTCACATAACTGTAGGCATAGCACTGTCATCACAGAGAACCTATGCAGTTCCTACCTACAGTCCAACATTTGGAATTACAATTCTTTGTATTGGGAGCATATTTTCAGTTAAAACTCTAGCATTTCTCTGAGGAACCAGTACTTATCTTACTTCTTTAAAAGTGCTAAAAATACTTATTTAAAGTTTGAATTTCACAAGCCACAGCTTCCAGGTACTGGCTTACTTTGTGCAGCTTGCTAGATTAAAAAGCCTACCATTATCCATTGAAAAGGTTAATCTACCTGTGTTCTTATGTTTGTGTGGCAGAAAAGGAGAGTTTTATCTTCAGACCAAGATAATAGTGCTATTTAAAAAATATAGGTAGCATAGAAGAACAGAAAAGTATATTGAGAACGTTTGTCCAAGACTTCCTTCATAAATAAGTTGTAACATAGCCCAAATGTTTTTCACAGACTGAGCATGATACTATTATTAAAAGCTTTTTTTTTTTTTTTCCCTTATTTCTATNAAAGCATATTCTCATAAATAAACCTATTGTAATGCTATTAACTCACAGATTTCTTTAATACAAATATGTGAAATGTTTATTAATGCATAATGCTGACAATTTTTGCTTTTGTGTCAAGGTTCAGTATCAAATACAAACTTCAAAGAAGATGCATGCAAATTACAATCATTAGTGTATTAATCTTTTGCAGCCAGGTTTAAAAAAAAACCACCTCATTAATGTGTTGAGGCAATAGGAAGCCACGTTATACATGTTGTCTCCAAAACATATTAGTTACTGAAAAAAGTGAGAAAATAACCACAAGTGCATGATACCTATTGCCATCTAAAAATGTTCTGTAGAGACTCACTGCTCCTTTTTTTGCACACCTGTTGAATTCTTTGTTGTATTATTTATCTCTTGCAAAACCTAACTTATTGCAAGGTTGTGATTGCTAATTGTCTTTGCCATGTCTAAGTAAAGCAAATGCCTAAATCTGCTGTCTTTTTCATGAAACATGTCACTGTTCTCAAAGTCAGCCTTGGGGCAGTGGTGGCAGCTCCCACCACAGGGGACAGCAGATGAAAGCTGTGCGTGTCCCCACAGCTCCCCGTGCCCCCATGGCCAGTGTGGCTGAGGGCAGCTGGCACTGGGCTGCTTGGCTGGCTGGGGTCCCCAGCTCCAGCACACCACTCAGAAAGGCATGCCAGGTTTCTTCTGCCACTGCCTGTGAGTGAGAAAAGTGCAGTTTTGCCTGTGCCCTGGTCCCAGGAACACCTGCATGTTTTAGCAAGTTCTATCTTCTCAATATTGCCAAGTCAGATGCAGCTCCCTGTTTCTGAGATTCCTCGCAGGTCTAGGATGGGAGTAACTTCAGCTGCAAGTCAGGGAAATCTACAAGGAAAGCACAACTTCAAGGCAATGTTTTTTTCTTTGATCTTGCACATCCTCTCCTCAGACTCTGGGTAAAACAATTGAATTTGCTTTTTGTCCTGCAGTGAGTTTGGGAGCTCTCCCAGGTTCATGCACACAGGGGGTTGCTCACTGGTACACACCATCTGGCTCTGCACCATGTCACCAAAGCTCTCCTGGCTAAGGGTTAGCAGCAGCACAGCACACTCTGGTGACAGTACACTGCTGTCCCTGGAGGTACCTCCCAGACAGCTGCCAAGTGAGGGAGATGAACTGACTCTGTCTGCTGTTGTAGCCTCCTTCTGCAACATCAATTTGTATTCACTTCTGTGATGCGCTTAGGTTGTAATTAAACCTGCATCTCTAAATGGGTACATTTAACTATGTGGTCTGATGTTTTTGGAGTTAATAAGCTAAAACAATTTTGACAGCATATGCACTATACAGGCTGAGCTGTCAAAGGTGACCACAGTCCTCAAAATACAAGAAAAAAGAACAAGTAAGCCCCTCTTTTAGGTATATCTGCTTCTTTTCCTTCTTTCAGCTGAAACTAGAGGCCTGTTTTCAAGTCACATTTGAAAACATGAAGGGAGTGCTACAGGACAGGCCACAAAATACTTCCAATGCTTCAAATCTGCTCCATCAGGAGTAGTAAACATGAGTGAGACACAGCAACTGTTAGTAGTTATAAGAAAATAAGGTGCTTACCTGCTTACTCTGTACTAGGAGCTCATTAACCACTCGTTGTTGCACAGGCTGAGTTTGATCTCTTAACTTTAGCATGTAGAATTTAAATGGACATGATTACAGAAGGCATGGGAGATACCCATGACTGATGCTCTACTTCAGACTTCTGATTGCAAGAGAGCAAGTTTTTACTGAGAGGATTTTCCAGCTAAGAAGTATAGCTTCATGCTCAAACAAGGAATAAGAAGTTTAAAACTTCTGGTTTGCTTATTTTTTTTGGAAATGAAGCTTAGCTGTGACAACATACCTATATGGCCTAAACAAATTAATTCGATAAACTCACTTTTCTTTCTAGCAATCTAAATTACCTGTCCTTCCTGTGTATCTGAGACAAAGCCATACACTCAGAGCTTCTAGATTACACATAAAATATCTTTGGGAGCACAGAGGACAGTATCCAGATTTCTCATTTGCTTTTTTTTTCAAATTGCCCACTAGACCAAAGTGGAATGTACCCAGCAGCAGCCACACTGCTGCAGAGACAGATCCCTCTCAGCTCCCTTTGGATGACAGTAGCTCTGATTTGGGAGAGCCCCTGCTGACATGACCAGGAAGTGCTGAACCATGTAGGCACTTTTACACACTGTATAGGTATTTTTCTGAGGGAGTTTGCACCAGCCCAGGTCCAGATATTCTGCATCATTCTCAGGCTACTGGATCAGCAGTGCTCTCTGCAGGGAAAAGCACTGGGAGAAGATTGAGTAAAGCTATTGCAGAGAGCTAGCCAGAAAGACTGTGACCTCCTGCTACAAAAATCAAATCTGGAGCAGCACATCCATTCTCCTCTTGACACCAGCCATATATTTTCAGGAGGTGTGCTGTATCCCAGGAGACAGCAAAGAGGGACAAGCTGGAAAATGTCCACCAATACCTTCCACCTGTGAGATTTTCACACTTGGCAGCTCCTGTTATTCCTTCACAACCACCTCTTCTCAATGCAGTTGCAAAGCCCTCTGAACCATAACCTGGAGGACGGCCAGGCTGTTGAAGGAAAGTCCCTCTGTGCAAGCAATTAACTGTATCTTACATAAAAGGTAGTTTTAATGTGGTTCCATCTGACTTTTTTGGGTTATTGTTCAGATAGGCATTAAGATCTAACAAATTGTCATCATTTGCATTAATTGGCATTTATATTACAGTTAAATGCAGATGGCAAGTGCCTGCAGGCTGGTTTCCTTATCTACATTTGCCATTCCACTATGGCTTTGTAAATCATCGCTTTCTAACTGTTGGAGAAACAAAGAATTGAAGAAGAGTCTTCTGAAGATGGTGTACTTACTTTCCTGAAATAGTTGATTTTTACAAGGACAAAAGAAATAAATTTTTTAAAGAATCCTGCACAATTTCACTGAAGAAGAGTCAGAGAGAGGACACTGTACTCAACAAAAGCAAAATCTGTAAAATAGAATGAGCTGTATATACTAGGGCAGGTTCTGTTGACAATTTTCCACACAGAACAAACTCCATTGTCCCAGCTGGCACAATCTGGGAGCAGCAGCATTCCCCAAGTGAGCAGCATAAGGGAAACTGGGTAACCCCGGGTGAGCCTGAAGTCTGAATCTGGAGCAGTGCTCCAGACCCCATGGGAAATTGTGGGTTTGCAGAAAGAACAAAATGTGAAATTCAGAAGCCTGGAGTAGGCAGAAAGTAGGAGATGATCAAAATAACAACTCCTCTGTCTTGTCACAGAGGGAGTCTGGGCAGTCCTGTTCTGCATCTGCAGCTGAAGAGAACTGCCACACATTCCCACTGCACAAATCCCCAGCTTTTCACTCCTTTATCTGTTTCAAATATGTGATGATACTAAATATTTTCAGCCAGATGAAAGTTTACCTTTACTAGCAGAACAGATGTTATATGCTCATCAATTTAAATTACTAGATACCTAAGGAAGAAATATAGTCATCCACAGTATCTAAAAGCAGATGAGTTATTTACCATATTGCTAGTTGAAACATGTTACTGTCCTTCCCATCTCTTTATTACCTGTGCAAAAGTTCCTGATAAATTAGTTGTGGTACAATGGCAGAACATAAATATTTCAGCTAGGAATTCTTAAGCTGGATAAACTTGTGTGTAAATTCCCCCATATGCAGGAGCTGCTCCCTAAAAATTTTTTGTTAAATCTCAGCACATAGATTGTACAGGTCATATAGCTAGCTAGATGTAAATATTCCCAAGAACCAGAACATTGCTGATTACCACCAAATGCTCCTAATGCTTTTAATCCTCTTTGCTACTCACAAGGATGCTACCTCTGTGATCCTCACCTTCTTCGGTGATTTATTACCCTGAAATCTTCTGTCAGGTTTGATTCAAAGTCTGCAGTCCTCCAAAGCTTGGTTTGGTAATAAATTTATCACATTTTTTGAATGGTAAGTTATACAGCAAAAAGTTGTATTCTTCAGGATTGGTTTGGGGGGCATTTTTGTTAGAAATTAAAATAAAATGTAAAGGCTTCTTTTAACAAGACTGAGACAGTATTTTGATTCCCCATTTTTATTTCTAAGCTCATTCTCGCCTACTATTTTGGAATTACTGTTATTAGAAGAGTGCCTGGCACCGCTCACTGAGCTCAGAGCCTCATTTATTGCTATTAGCCCAGCGAAGGTGTATTGAAAAGTGTGGCATTCATCAAATGCAATTTGCCCATCTTAGTTCTTTATTCTTTTCCTACAAATGCTCTGAGTAACTCTGATTTTTCCCACAATTTTCTCTGAATCACTAATTATTACATTTGATTTCCATTAATATGAGCAGCTAATATTATTTGAAACAGTCTGTCAATAGGGCAGACCATCTTATTTTATAGATCTCATATTTGTATGTTTTCCAAATATAGATGTACATAATTGTAGCTAATTAGTATTTAGAGCCAGGTACCAGTGTTACAGTTCTATAATATGTGTGTATATATATATATATATATATGTGTGTGTGTATATATGTTATATATATTTGCACTTTGCTGTAAGAACCCAGTTCTTTTCAAAGCATTTAAACTCCTGCCTTGGACCTTTGGTGCTTTCCTAGCTAAAGCCTAATTCTGTGTGGTTTTTCTCCAGACATGTTTTCTATATGCTAAGGCAATGGGAAAAATGTCAAATTGGGATGTTGAGAAACTGATAGCAAACCCACTCTCTCTAAAATGAAATTAAATCTGAGCTTAGTAGAAGCCCTCCTGCAAGAAGGTTTTCTCTGTTCCCACTGCCCAAGATCCCACTGCACCAACACTGCATTCAAAGCTCTGTTTTCCCACTGTAGGAAACATCCATCAGGAAGCTGAGTAGTGCACAAATAAGCAACTTATTCTAGTACCAAGTCAAGATTTAGATGACATTAACAATGACAAAATGCTCTAAATTTTTGTGCTCTTGTGAGCATAGAAGGATGCAAACAGTGTCCTTGGAAAAAACAGCTTCAAGTAATGAAGAGGTGAAGTTTATCTGCCTGGTGATTCCAGGTGTAGCATAGCACAATGACTTCTGGGAGGACCAGGCACAGCATCTGCACAAGTTAGAGGCAGTGACACATGGGATAAGATGAGCTGGCCAAGAATCCCACCTGCAGGTAGGACTACAGAGGAAATGCAGGTGAAAAATTCCTCAGTGTTTCTCAGGATAATAATTTATAAACAACAATCTCACATGATAATTTAGAGTTTGAGGATGAAGTTTTTAAATTAAAATAAGTTCTTCATTATGGACTGCATAAAAAGTGTGGAGTGTACAAAATGATACATAAAAAAAAACCTTACTAGAAGTGTAAAGCATAATAAGAAAGTGTGTCATTAGAGAAAAAAAAAAATACCATTTAACAGGTAATTTGTTTCTTGGATTCTTCTTTTTAAGAAAGTAAGACACTACCATTGACTAAATTCAGGTTAATAAAATAATTGTTTGCTCATTCTTTACAGAAGAAGTTTGATTGATGTTCTGAGAGGCACAATTCATCATCTGAATTTTCTGCCCAGGATTATATTGCCAGTAGGTCCCTCTAGCAGGAGGCATAGTTTTTGTTTGTTTTCCCCCAAGCTGTTTAAAATTATAAACATATGGTGAAAACATATAACTACATTATGTCAACCCAAACTGGAATGTGAGTTTGTAACAGAATCTTCTCTAAAATAATCTAAACAATCTCTGTGACTTCAGTCTGACTTAATCAGCTTTTGGACTTGCCTTTCCCTTTTATAAATGAGATCCAGTGAATAAAGAAGTAATATATGCCAAGCTCCCCATACAGACACTGACATGCTGCCAAGTGCTGCCCAAAGCAAAGTAAGCTGCCTTCCATGGAAGTTCACTCACATAAAATAGAATTATGTTTTTCTACTATCCCTGAAACTGCCATATGATCCTTCTGTTTAATTTGAGAAGACAGGAATAACTTTGTAGCATAACCCATGTAATAAAGGAAGCAACTTCTGTTGGGAGTTCTTCATATTGTATATGTAGTTTACAGAATAAAGACAGCTGACTTTCTTAAAAAAAAAAAAAAAAGCAAGCAAGTAAAATCTGCCTGATTTAGAGGCTCAGCAGAGGGGAGCACAGACTCTACTGAATTATAAACATCGTGGTTGATTTACCAAGCCACTGTTTAAATTTGGGAAGTAAAGCAGTGGCTAGCACTGGCAGAGCTGCATTATCTACTGATGCATCTGCTGTGCTCCACCAGAGCTGGAGCCTCAGCACCATCCATGGCCACGAGTACCCCTGAAGAACAGCAACTTCCATATAAACCCTACCTGCTTCCCCCAGGATGGTAATAATTAGGCTTTTCATTTTAAATTAACAACAGGCCATTAGGGCCCTGGAGAAAAAAACCCCAACCTTAGCAGAAAAATAAACAGAACTTTAATGCAGAAACCAACTGGGAGCAGACAAATGCTGTTGTTGCCAGGTTGACCAGCACTGAAAGTGGCCACCAAGCAAGACAGCCACTGAAGTCACAGACATGGGACCAGCTGCAGCTCACAGACCTTGCTGAGGTCTCTGGCTGCAAAGAACTGGGGGATGAGGGTGGAACAGTGTGGTGTATGGCGAGCTGAAAGCTCTGTTTAAGCAACTTCTGCCATGTAACCACACTTGATACAGGCAGCTTCCTCCTAAGGTTGTCCTAATTTCAGTCTCTGCTCCAGCTGCTCCTGAAGTCCTGCTCTGGAGCCTGGGACATGGAGGAGAGAGAACAAGGGTCTGTTGCCATAGTGTGTGATGTGGGAGTGTGCAAATAACATGTTTGTACAAAAGGAGAAAAAGCACAGGAATCCCCTGTTCTCTGTCCTCCAGTCAATCTACAAATAGGGGTTAAAAACAAAGGAAATTTTCTAAGATTTGGCTTTTCTTATAAACGTTTTGCAAAATAAATTGCAGAGATCCTTTTGCTGTCTTTGCAAGTGAATGGCAAAGCCTTTACAATTTTGCTGGGGGGTTTTCCATTATACTTTTCCTCAGCCATACCTGCACACAAAGGCATTAGCAGAAAAGATGCAGGTCTAGCAGCAGGAAAGTTGCTGCTTTACCTCTGTGTGCCCTGTCTCTAGCCAGGGAGGGATGCTGAAGAGTCTGATAACTGAACTGCCTGCCTCTTGGCCTCCCCATCCCACAGCACCATGGAGACCAGGTGCACGGAGGTTACTGAACAGTAGGAAAGATATTTTTGTCATCGAACTTGAAGCATTTTGTCACCTTCCTCTTCACACAGAAATAGCAGCAGGTAGAAGAAGAGCATTTGTCAAAATGAGGTTAAAACTTGTTAAGGACTTGAGTGCCTTTTATACGGCAAATTTGATACCCTGTGACAGATATAAAATGCTACAGATTAGCATTTTAGATCTAGGAGTCACTTTCTACACAATTGAAAATTTAGCTACACCACACAGCATCTCACAAACTCTCAAGCATTCTGTAGCAACTTGATTTGTTCAAAATGTGGTGCAGAAGGGCCCAGCTTTGTTAACCTTCAAATAAGTTTCAAGCTGTGAAAGAAAATCTTCAAGATGTACCCTCTATTAATTGGACAAGAATTTTTGCACCATTTTCTTGAATGATAGTCTACCCAGTTTTATTTATTGTGAAGAATTTAATCTAGAGTGGCCAGAGTTATTTATGATTATTTTATTGCCATATTTTTCAAAGATAGTTTGGAATATACCAAAGATTACTGGAACAAATATTTTTGTGTTTTAGTGCACAGATGTGAGAAAATATTCTTCAAACCCAGTTTCCTAATATTAGGGTTCTGTTTTTTATGTACCTTTGCTTTACAGGGTTTCACAACCCCTATAATGGATGGGTTTGCAATGACTTGGAAAAGTCAAGCCAGTTTTGTTTCATTTTCTTAATAGTTACTTTTGAATCTAACCTTAGGTATAAGCTGTAAACATGCTGTCTCCCTGAATGTCTGACATTTTCAAAGATGTTCAGGGTTAGCCTAAATCTACACCACTGTTTAGTGAAAACATTAAGTGCACATTGATTTCCATAGTTATGGATAAACAGATACCAAACACTTGTGAGAATCTTATCTTCATCGCTTATAGGTTGTAACTCAGACTTTAACTCCATTATTGAAATGCAAAATAAAGCTCCTCCCAGAAATTTTAAAATTGGTCATGCACAGCTCTATTTCAACAGATAGAGTGGCTGAATCAGAGAAACAGAGCAGCACAAGCATGTGTAGTGCCTGAGGATGCAGGGTGAGTACCTAACACTGTGGAAGCATCTCTTGGGGAGCTCAGAGCACCTTGAGCCATAGGAAGGGCAGGGGCTTGGGGATCATCAGGCACCCTTTGGTTTGGGGCACAAACCACCCCTGCTCTGCTGCTGCTCTACTGAGTGCCAGGTTGTACCTGCCTTTCTAGAGTAAAGCTTCTAAAGTCCAGTTTGTGAAGGCTGTTTTGGTGGTGCCCCATCCATCATTATTTCCATGATTTATAAGTGGCTGTCAGTGACAGGGGTAGTGTGCTATGAAAAGCTCTGTTCCATGGATGGGACCTTGTCAGTGACAGCAATAGCTTCCTCCTGAGGATTCTTTCATTTAAGCAGATTTCCACCACCATTTACATCCTCAATTAACACTTGTTTCCTTAGACTGTTCACAACACCACACCACAGCTCCTCTTGGCTAGGGCATTTTATTAGTATCACTGAAAACAGTCTTCAAATATGAAAAATTACACCTGATCAATTTTATAATTTTCTCATTTGATGCCAAACTTTCACATGGTAGAATAAGTAAGTCCCAAGAAAAAAAACAAAACAAAACAAAACAAAACAAAACAAAACAAAACAAAACAAAACAAAACAAAACAAAAACAAACAAGCAAACAAACAAAAAAAGAAAAACAAACAAAAAAAAAAAACATGAAAAAGATACTCAAGGTGTCCTTGCTCATTGGAGGGAGTTGTAACTTGATCACCTCTCAAGGTCCCTTCCAACCCAAACTATTCCAAACTATTCTATGATTCTATAATATGCTAATTGAAATAATAGACGGTATCAACTTTCTCTTAGTTTATACCAAGTTTTCCTATTAAAACATAAAGATTACAGGAGACCAACACACTGTGTAGTTACATTACATTAAATGATTCAACACATTAAGATAAAACTTTTCAGGATTTGATATTGTTTGGTTTGGGTTTATATTTTGGCTGGAATTAAAAGACGTTTTCTTAATGTTTCTGACATAAACATTTTAAGCAAATACTTTGTAAAAACATCCTTGATGATACAAATTAAGAGGTATCCCATAAAAGTCACAGTCATGTTGCAAAGCCACACAGAAATTTATCTGAATGCATGTTTTTTATATGAAAGAGAAAAATTACTGGATTCTACAGTCACAGTGAAAGAGAAAACCAAAAGTATCTCATCATAAGTTTAACCAAGATAAATTGGAAATAAAACAGCTTTCAAAACACAAGAAAAGCTCAATTACTTCGTTTTTTTTCTCCCTCAGTGCTGTTACACTTTCTCCTCTAATCTATCCTCTGTGTTTTCTCGTTTGTAATGTTTTTAAGCCAGTATCTGGCATACCTATTGATGGAAAATACTTAAATTGAGAAGTGAAAAAGCCAGCTCTGATACAATTGAACCTAGCAGCAGAAGCAGATATAATTCCCAGTGAGGACAAATGGAGTGCTACCCTGGGCTTATTTTGGTGCTTTGGGCTCTACCCCTCCCCAC
Organism: Buphagus erythrorhynchus; assembly: GCA_013400855.1. Classification (NCBI taxonomy): domain Eukaryota; kingdom Metazoa; phylum Chordata; class Aves; order Passeriformes; family Sturnidae; genus Buphagus; species Buphagus erythrorhynchus. Next base: position 17,104 of record VZTT01026333.1, on the reverse strand, counting down.
TTCCAGCAGCACACACAGCCCAGCAGGACCCGTCTCCCCCATGGCCCAGCGCTGACTTCTGCATGCAGACAGCAGTGTCAGATTTGCTGACAGGAATATTCCTCCAATCTCTGTGTTGGCCAATGTAACATGAGGTTTTCCAAAATAAATAAGCTCTCCAACTATAATTTTGTGTGTATTTTCACACATCAAAATATCATTGCCCTCTTGACCTCTGTGGCATATCATAAACGCTAGTTTTGCCCTTTAAGTAACCTTTTACTGTTTTTCTTCTCTTCCCTTTCTGTATTCCCTTGTCATTTTAGCAGGGACTTGATTTACTTTCTTTTTTCCATTCAATATTTGTTCTTTCTTCCCACTTCACAAGTGTCACAGCATCTGCAGTTCATTGTATTTGATCAAGTTAGATCACATATACATAGTGAAGTCCCTGAAACACATAGGCACTGCAAGATGAATTAAGGAGGTCACACAAGCTCTTAAAATCACATTTTATGAAACCAGTAGAAAAGCCAGTGGTAATAAAAGGCAGTCAAACCACAGATTCTGCAGAAAGTGACTGCTATGAGGCATCAGGCTGACCACTGCTTATTGCCTGCCAGCTAAACAAAATGGGATGCAATTTATTATTTGCTGGCTTTTCTGCCAGTCTGATAAGATGCAATCCACATTTCAAGTGGTGAGGCTATGATCTCCTACAACTGTAACATTTCCATTTCATTCACTGAATCTGTCCCTCTGCCTCACTCCAAACACTCATGTGCTAATGGAAAAATGTTGAGGGCCAATTCCCATATGAGTATCCAGAAACTTGCTCTGATGTTGAGAATAGCACTGTTTTCAGCAAAGTGCCAGATCCTTTCCCTACCCCAGGAAAAAATTGAGGAGTTTTATCCCATCTCTGACTTAATCTCCTACTCAATGCCAGAAAGTAAAACCTTTTTTCCTTTTCTGAGTTAAGAGAAGAGGGAACCAGGAAGTGCCTCAGCTTACAAATGTGTCAAAACCAAACCCACAATTCTGGCTGAAAGTGCTGCCCTGGGGGCGGAGGTTGCTTCCCACAGTGACTACAGCACCTGCTGTGTCTGGAGTATGTGAACAATAAATGTGAACATTTCCTGAGATTTAGTTCAAGCTCTAGACATCACAAAGTAAACATAAGTCACTGCACTTTGTGCACGAAAGAAGGATAGGTAGGCTTTATACAGACATTAAAGCAGATTGTTAAGAGCAATTTGTCTGTGGTACAATTATTGTGCAGCAGCTGGAAAGAGAGGTGGTGTCCACTTATGTCCACATGGATTTGTTCTTATGTTTGCAAAGTGGGGCAAGTGCAGCAAGATGGACTTGGCTCTCCTCAGCCCTATCAGGCAAAGGTTTGGAAGTCCAAAAGCTGCGAGTCCTCAGTGTACCAGGGAACCTCAGAGGATACAAGACCTCTGGGACCTCTTACTTCCCTCTCTCTACACCACCTCAGCTTTTCTGCAGGACATGGAGTGGGGCCAGGCAGACATACTTACCTTACTTTTGAATTAGCAGTGAAACAGTCATCACAACCAAAAAATGACAGGGTTTGAGCCCAAAAGACCAACATTTCTTTGCACAAAAATGAATACTCAGTAACAACAAACACTGCACTCACCCTTAATGGGAAGTTTACCCTATATTCAAAGATCAAACTGTATACCAAAATTCCATACACTCAGAAATAGTCGATAAAATGTAACTGTTCTCCCAAGACGCAAATCAGTAATGAGCCAAGATGGAATTGACAGCTCCTAATGGAGAATGCAATCCTTCTCACAAAATTCAACACAGAGAGGAAATTTAGCTCTTAGGAATAGGTGCTATTTATCATTTGTTTGCAGTTTCCCAGCTGATCAACTCCCAGCTGTACACCAACTAAACATCAGGGGATTAACTCAGCTTTGATATGGAGTAATCAGTCTATTTGGTCTTTGAGCTGCCTCTCACATGCCTCTCACATAATCACAGTTCCTTAGAAACACATGGTATTATTTCACTATTGCACCAACAAACTCTGAAAATGGAAAAAACTCCCTTGAATAACAAACAATATTCTATCTGGTAATGAACTGGCTAAGAACTGTTCATTAGCACCTGATTAGAGACCACAAGGATCTCTAGCATCACTAGTCATAGATATACGAGTTAATGATACCTTAATGTGCTGCTCACAACACAAAGAAATTTCTTAGGCTGAATTGCCATAGACTGAAATGGTCAACATTGCTATGAACTACTTGCATGATGAAGAATTAGCCTCGTCATGGGAAAATATCCTAGGTTCCTGTTCATCTGTTTTCACTGAGATATTGGCTGGTTTTACAGAAGGTCAAATGGTTCAGCCAGAGTTGTATTTGATATACATTTCCTACTGTGATTATGTAATATATTCACAAGGATTTAGAGGGATTGCAGCCACAGAGCTTCAGTTCTCTGCCATTTACATGTGACACCAACTTACACAGGATAGAAATATCAGCTACATGTCAGCAGTCAGTGCAGGCTTTCAAAACTTCAGGCCACTGCTGTAGGTTGCCTTTGGTTGTACATTTATACACATAGAGACCCCAACCAGGCACCTTATGGCTCCATCCTCTGACACCACAACAGACATTTCAATTTTGCTCTGACACAGCATAGTAAACCTGGGGCCATCTCAGTCATAGCCTCCAATGCTAGTGAAAAAGAAAACAAAAGAGTCACAGAGGCCAAAGGAGAACAATCCCATTTGGATGTCTTCCATGTCTAAGTACTAACTGTTGCAGCAGGGAGGTATTAGGATTTTCTGCAGAAAAATAGCTGCTAAAATGTTTCGTACTTCCCATTCTGGATTTGTACCTGTAAATACAGGCTTGGGTCTTATTTGTTTGTTTGCTTTTCTTACATGGGCTCCTATTCTGTCATGCACTGACAGTCTTGCTCAAAAAGTTAATTAAATGTTTAATATATATTACAGCTTCCTTCCATTAGTATTCATTTATAAAAGCCTGAGTCAACTCACCCATTAAGTTCAGATACGTATAATTTGTTCTTAATGTATGCTCATTATTCGCTATGAAAATATGAAAGAGATTTCTACATAAGCCTTTTATTCAATACAATTTCATGCATAGCCAAATAAGCAGTACAAATAGCACCAGTTCTGTTTTTGAATCTTTGCATCATGAGGGTTAGGGTTCCAGGCACATGCATTGCTACAATGCAATCTGAAAACTCTTACATCAGCAGATCACTTGAAAGCATACATTAAATTTTGAGCTGTCAAATGTGTGTCAAGTGTTCCTGAGGCAAGATAGCTCCTGTCTTTGTACTTCTTACTTCCAGCTCAGTAATATCTTGTTGAACAATGATAATAAATACTTTATTAAATATGTTAATTAATATTTTGCTATAAAATTACAGGCAGTTATTTAAAGATAAAAATAATTTAGTAATTATAATAATTTTACAATTTAAAGGATATATAATTGCTATTTTGAGAACCAGACAGAAACATTATTCCAGGAGAGAAAAGTATTTCTTCTCACCTATCTTATGTTCTATCTGAATTCAATAATTCTCTAGCAGTGAACATTGGCTAACAGTCCTTTGCCCAAGAATAAATCAATGAATTCCGTTAATTAACTAGTAATGCCCATGGTAAGTTAAGCCTTCTACATCTGCATATTTTAGACAGTGACAGCCAAAGATTAATGTTCTTGTCCTTACCAGCAGCCTCATTCAGAAAAAGAGCAAGGTGCATGCTAAACTGAATTTCTCCATCTCCTCATTCACTCCACTACCCCTAGGCACTCAAGGCAGTCCTGCCATAAATTTTCAGACCACAATTGCAGAGTTCATGAGACTTCTGCTTTTATAGAACAAACATCAACCACATAATATGAATGATCGACCCAGAAGCAGTACTCTTCTTATATGAATCCCAAGTTTCCATCCTTGCCAAGCAAGTTCAGGACAATCAATGCACAAAGTGTGGTGTGATTTTAGTTATTACTTTGGATAAAAGATAAAAGAATGTAGAGTGCATTAGTCAGCTTTTTGTTTATTCTTTCGAAAGAGAAAAGGGATGTTGTTTTTTAATTTTGGATAAGAACTATTTTATGGTCTGAATGTACCAACCCTTCCCTTTGAACTTGCCTGAAGTGTTAATTTAATAATAACCACTTTGGTAAGTGCAGAAGTAACAAGTCTCAAACTGTCAGTTAAAAGGATCATTAAAACCCTTAGAAATTAGGCAGATAGCTACAAATACTTCTTGGAATTTCTTTTTATCTATAAGTTTCCAGTAAGTTCAGTGGTCACAAGGGTACCACAATTACAGTCTTGAATTTTAAACCCCTCCAAACAGCTTTTCTAACAGTTGTTTCTGAACTTCCATGAATCCTTTACTCACATTTTTCATTTTTTTTATTCCTGAATGTATAAAAAATCACTAAGTAGGAAACATTANAAGCAATAAGGAGGTACCACACACACTAATGTCTTCTTAAAGGGTGAGGCTCCTGGGTTTTATTTAAGGTATAGTCTAGGAGAGGGCCCACAAGATGAATGAATGAATGCCCAGCAGGACTCCCAAAAATACTTCAGGCTGAGGTGGCTAAACTGGGATATACTCATGTGTTGACAAGGTTGCTGGGAGATCATGGCCTGTTTCAAGCTGCACCTAACACAGCACACAGGGTGAGATGTGGAAGGGTGTTTGTGAGAGAAACCAAAGTTGGCTGGAGGGGACCAGGATGTTGCATGGTCTCTTCTCTCTGCACTGTAAAAATCTCACTTCCTACTGCAGGAGCTTTTTTCCAGCTGCTTTGTTTGCTCTGTGATTACATGTGTGAGCAGCCAGAATTTATGAGTCCACATAGGTCAAGTGAAAGGCTAAAATTTTTCATTCCCAGAAAATGACAGGAGAGGGAGTCAAGTGAAAGTTCATGTCAAAGGTTGTGAGAAGTTAAATATGGATGAGTCAATAGCTCACATGTGGACATATCCCAACAACAAAATGCTTCTACACTTTCTCACTAAATTTTTCAGTTTTCTGACTGAAACATTTTAGACCCATTAATGTGATTCCTCTAATAGTGCAGACAGGCTTTTTATGCAGGGATGCCTCTGGAGATAGGCTTGCTGGAGGAATATTCCTCTCTATCAGGAGAACTGTCAGAGGAAATTACTCTAAGATATGTGCACAGAGTTCCTCCAGAAGAGGAAGGCTGCTCCCTTATGGGGAGATGAATGGAACCTCAAGGATGTTGTAGGCTTTGGTTATTCCCTTTTATTTCTTGCTTGAAGCACTTTTAGATCATGTTAGGAGATTTTAAGCACTAGAAGTAAATGAGAGCTTCCATTTACTTTTCTGGTAATTTAATGTTTGGCAAACTGGAAAATATACAGATTAATAGATCTGCCAGGCTCAGAAACATCTGGTTTAGCAAATTAATGAGCCTGCATGCAAAAGAGGAAAAAGTCCAATGCCATGACAAGCTTTCCTTCCCTAACAGGTTACGTACACCTTAGCTGAGTGTCCTGTCCTTCCTCTCCAGTGGGGGTTTAGGAGCTCAGCAATGCAAGTAAGAGGATTTCTATTGACATCGGTGATTTCTGTGGTCTTTGAATAGATGCTAAGGATTGTACCCTGCTCTAGTAAACTGCTTGGGGAACTTTCCATTGATTTAAATGACAGTTCCATCATTCTACAGCTAAAAAAGGGGTTAAAAATATGGAGGAAGAAGAAATTCTCTGAGAGAAGCTGTGATGCATACCTCTGGATGAATAAATTGTCCTGATGCTGCCCCAAGAAGATCAAAATAGCTTTAGAAAATTCTTTTTCTTTTGAAGTTAAAACAGTAACAGTCCACCAATGCCTTTCATATTTCCACTTTGCAACACACGACTGGAAAAGGGGAGAGCAAGATCCAGAAAGGCTGTAATTGTTTTCCTGCTGAAGTTTCACAGGTAGACCCATAGGGGCTAGTACAGAGGAAACTGGGAGGACCCTGGAAAATATCATAAGCATTGTGAAGACCTGCAGACCTGTTGTGTCCCTTACACAAATGCACTTTCCTCGTGCTGGTGGGATGCCCGTTTCCATCCCACCTCTGGGTCTCTAGCTCCTCAGTCTCACACCTTTTCAGGGCAGCTGCCTCTCAGTCTGTGGCCAGCTCTGCCAGGCACACTGAGCAGCAGCTGCTGGTTGCACTGAGGCAGGAGCTCCAAGGAGTGCCCAGCCCAGATGTGTGCTCCCACCACTGCAGGTGCCTCTGCTGTCACTTAACCCACTGCTACAGAGTTATGAATAAAGAGAATAAGGGCAAAAAGTCTGAGGCTGGATTAAACGCAGGATCTTCCCCGTGTGCCTGCTGCAGGCATCCTTGAGAAGGCTGGGTCTGTCACTGCAGGGAAGGTGCAAGAGGAGCATTACACAGGCCTCAGATTGGCAGAGGGAGACAATTTCCAACCTGTTGTCATCCTCCAAAACACTTAATAAGATACTCTTTTGCGTGATACAAACGTTTTTTGCATCACAGACAGTGCATCTCTCCAACTATTCTTCGGAATTGTTGGCATGTTTAAATATTTATTATAAACTACTATGACATTTCAATGAGATAAACACAGCATTTATCTCATCTAACAGACAAGAAGACAGTTACTCAAGCGCCTCCCTGAGCCATTAAAAGTTCAAGGTCTGGGAAGGGATCCTCTTCTCCTGCTCGTAAGGTTGCAGGTAGTGCAGAGTCAGCAGTTTGCCTCTCTGGGAGCAGGAGCAGGTCTGCTCTGCCCACATCCCACCACCTCCAGTTACATTTCCAAACTACCAGAAATATTGGGAAAAATTACTCTACTTATCACCAGTGACTGAAAATTACTTTAAGAAACAGAGAATGTCATTAGTGACCTCAGAGAAAAAAAAAAAAAAAAAGAGATAAATACAATGGGTAGGTTAAGCCTGCACTGTGCAGAGATAGCCTGAGGCAGTGTCTGCACTTTATCAGCTTCCACTGACTCAGTATGTTTATTTTTTTAATCTGTTTGTTTTATAGTAGCTAAGGTATTTGTTTATAACAGCAACATTTGGATATCAAAATGTTAATTAGCATACATAGGGCCTGTGTTTAAATTACATAAACACAAAGAAGGGAGAAAGCATTCTGAGAGAGACAAGCACAAGGATTACATGGAGGTCAACAGATTGCAATTGTACAATGATTAACCATGTCCAGGGTGCCCAGCAAGCAAAGTAAGACCCCCTGGCCCACGCAGGCAAGAAACTACAGGGGCAAGGTGGAGGCATGATATCCACAGTTTATGATCCAAGTGGAAATCAAGCCAGACTGCATTTTAGAGATATAAAGGGAGATGCAATAACATAATTTAAAACCCAAGAAAAATAAACTTTATTGGGTCACATAAATATCAATGCAGATTGATTGCAGGGGAACTAGAATATTAACAAGCCAAGCAAGTTCACTGTCTGCTCTAAACAGACATAACTGCAGGCCAGCATGCAAATTCCTTCTATTATTTATACAGTCCCAGACAGTTATAGGATATTGCATACTGCACAGAATATTAGCAAAGTCATGGTCATGCAGAAAAAAGTGAAGAAAAAATACCCTCTAGATTTTAACTCTGGTTGAAACGTTCAGAGTAGACCTGAGAAATGACAACAGAGCATTATGAGTTCGACACAGTGTCACCACACATGCTCCAGCTCCCCACCCAGTTAGTTTGTGTTCAGTCTTTACACCAGCTAATTATCGCATTAGGAGTCCATGGAGGAGTGAATGACAGAATGATGACTCCAAGATTTGGGCTACCCAATGGGAGAATGACTAACTGAAAAAACAGCAACCAAAAACTGCAAAAAATGAGCAGAACTACAAGGTCTTTGTTGGGACTTTTTTTCATCAGCTATTGGTTATTTCTGGTACTGGACAATTTTCAAAAATCAGTGTGAAGGAAAAAAAAATGTAGCAACATTCCTAGAAATCTCGAAGAGCTTAGAAGAATTAGAACATTAGAGGCACTTTAATGTGAGGTTGTGTATCAGCCTTGGACTGAATCAGTGAATGTATAACAATCCCATCTGCTTTTTTCTTGTCTCTTACGAAGATAGCTCTGTATATCTTAATAGTCTGAGACTTTACAGTGTCTAAAAGTCATTAATAAAGGAAGAATAGCATAGATTTTTTTGTGCTTATCAAAGCTGCTACCAGCATTTCCATTCTGGCAGGTGAGAAAATGTTGAAAGATAAATAATTAAATTAATCCATTAATTTATGTATTATGTACAGGAGGTGGCATTTTAATGGCTTTCACATTTCCCACTAGGATACAGTCTCTGCAGTTTACATTGCAAGTACACATTTTTTCCTTGCAGTCATAATTTATCTCATGATTTCTGCCTTCTGACTAATGGGGACAGAATCCTTATTCCTTTCCCTGCTGTCACCACTCAGCCTTGGAAGGGCTGGAACTGCTCTGCTATCCTCACTGCCCAAATAATCCAGCTGTTTACCCAGACCTCTTGTTCTTATGGTACACATGGGAAAGGCCCTTACATGAGACTCAAAGTGCTTTAAACCCTGCTCACTTTGCACAGTGCTGCTGTAGCTCAAGCCAGATCATGGTAACTTTGAAGAAAGCCAAGAGCAAATTCCACAGAAGCCTGACAACGAGAAAAAATCCCTCCTATTCCTTTTAAATTATTTAGGAAATGAATCTCAAAATAATTTTACTTTCCTTCATGGAGATCTTTTCTTACATCACTTTACTAAAAGTGACCTAAAGAATGAACAATGTGCTTATAGGATGATATTACCATCATTTCTTTCAAGTACAGTGCTGATGGCACATGCCCAGCAACCCTTCTGGACTAGACACCTCTTGTACAGTTACCTGTGATGCACAGGGAATGGACCCAACTCCCTCATTTGCTATGTTACCAACTCCTAGGAATTCCTCAGTGCTGAGAACTTGATGCCAATTAAAATACAGTGTGTTGAAAGTCTTATTTCTGTTATTTTTTCCAGTACCAAAGAAAGCCTGAGAATGAAAAAGTTAAAAAGGGAGATTCATGAAAACAAAACCTTCACTTCAAAAATATACATTTTTGTTTTATTTAATAAAAGTGGGGCAAAACAAGGATGGTGGAAGACAGAAGAACTTTAAAGATAATGCTTATTCCAATGGAAAAAATCCTAGAGGGAGAAACTAAAAAAAATCCAAATCTGTATATATATTTTACATCAATAGAATATTTTCCAGAATAATCCAGAATAAACTTCCAAGTCTTCCTAATTAGTCCTCTAATTAGGAAGGCTGTCCTGCCTTTGACACTAAGAAGGACAGTCAATAGCCTGCTGGTAGAGAGCTCCTGAAGTCACAAGGGCAGCAATAACAGCAACAACATTAGGGTCCCAAAAAGCAGTAGGAGCCAACATTCCTTGATTTTGGGAAAAATAAGGCTCATTGACTTTACTGCTTGACACAACTAAAAGCAAAAGAAAAATCCTCTTCAAGGAAGATATGTCATGTATATTCCCTGAATACATTAACAAAAGAGGCCCTTTGGAAGCATATTAATATTCTACAAAAGTTAGAGAAAATCTGACATGTTTTGAGGATGGTGCTAAAGTATCTGAGACATAACCAAGGATGAGTGGCAGCCTCCTAGGATACTTCTCACCATGATCACAACTTCCACTACTTTCTTTGTCAGGTGGTCTCAGTGCCTCTTCTTGGTACTGGGAAAGGAAGGGCAGAAGACATGGCAGTGTAGCAATGTCAAAGGGTGAACAGGAGTCATCAGCATAAAATCTTCTGGATCATCTGTATCTCATCCAATAAAAAGTAGTTCAGATAAGAACAATATCAGGCCCTGTACTGGCTGTGAAAGAAAGCACTTGAAAAATCTGCTCTAGGAGGAAGAGCATAGTGTAGTTCACTGACATTAAAAGAATGTACCTGTGCATTACTACCACCTTTCCACTCTTCACATATCAGTCTGCAACTCCATTTCTCCTAGAGGTAATGCAATCTGACTGAAAACCAAATAAGCAAGTAAATTTCATTGTTTTCCTTACCCCACCTAGCATATATTGTAATTTTTGCAGAGTAAAGCATTTCTTGGGTATTATATGCTATTGCTCGATTTTCTAGATAAGAATCTTAAACTATTAATGGAATTAACAGATTACTGTATTCAAGACTCTTGGCAGTTACAGATCTTTGATATTTTCCCTCTTAAAAAAGAAAGAAAAAAGTAATGAAAATAAATTATATGTCTTGTTCAAAGGCACTCAGGTATATTCTTTAAACAGCAATTGAACAACAACCCTTTGAATAACAGAGGGAAATAACAAAATATTTTTTCTGGTTGACAAATGAGTATAATTTTGATTAGCTGATAATTTTAAAACATAACCAATCCAAAGGAAATATTTTGCTCTACCCAAACCACACCATTTTTGATGTTTATACTTTCTGATGCATGTCAACATTATTCAGCAGCTACTTTTAAAATATAAATTATTTCTTAACAATATAATTCAAGCATTTAATTTAGAAAATGTGCTTTAAAAATTCCTGGGTTTTTCAAATAATTTACTAAAGTGTACATTTTTAAAAGATTTCGCATGACCCAAATCTGAATACCTGGGGGAAAAAGTGTCTAGTCATGTTCACTCTACACAGTTTTATTCACTACATTGTCCTTTTCATTTATTTCAGGACTGAATCTGAAAAGACTGAAAATCAAATGAACCAGAATAGGATTGTTTTTTCTATTTAAAAGCTACATTGCAGAATGAAGGGATATAATTAAGGACCATCAATTATCATTATTATTTCTTCAGAAGAGAGAAAAAAGAGTCTTGGCTTTTCACTGCATAATGTGATCACAAAAGAGAAAATTCCAAAATAATTTTCTTAAGAGTTTTCCAACATTATTTGGTCACCTTAGAAGCTAAAAATCATCTTTGGCAATAACATTGCAGAAGAACCGGGAGCTGTCTCCAGGTCACTTTTATCACCAAAGTGGGTTATTCTTTTACAGAGTAAAAGAGTTTTACAGATTTTAGCCTAAGAGTTTGGAAGCCTGTTATATTGTACATACATTCTACCAAGCCTTAATCTGCTTGACATAGCTAAACAACATAAAAATTAGTAAACATTATCCAGATTGTACCAGATACAAACCAAAAGTCTATTTAGCAAAGGCATATATGAATTAGAATTATTCAGTCTGGTTTCAATTATTCTAATTCTGAAGTGGCTGGAAGTACTGGTCAAGACATGTGAAATCAACCAATCATGCAGAAGACTAAGACATAGGTCAGAAAATAAAAGTTTAAAGCTGGAAAAACTTATCAGGCTTGTCTGTGCCTTGCTCTGTAACAGATCAGCACTGGAAATAAACAGTCAGATTGGTCAGTGTAGACAAGGCTTCCAAAAAGTAACCTGGCATAAAAAACTTGAAAATGAACAATCTTCAGAAAACCTTCTCCTAACAGCAAGAAAAATATTCTCAACATCCTTTCTAGCCTCAAGGTCATGGGTGGAAAAAATCCCACAACTTTGGAGGTTCAAAGATCTGAATATCTAAAGTAGTCAAGTTAGCATTCAACCGTATCTAAATTTGCAGTTATTGGATGGAATTATGCAACATTAAGATTTGACAGAAAACACTCACATTATTATTATTATTAGCTCTAAATGAAAAAACGCAGAATCCATACAGCAGCACTGGGTAGCAGTGTGAGGAAAGACAGGAATCCCAAGTGTAAAGTAGAATGAATTTTCATCAATGATCACAAGGTTGAAATATAAAGGACCATAGCTCACCCTGCACCTCAAGTGCAAATGTCAATAATTGGATATGAAACTGGAATATGGTACAAGAAGCCCTCCCCCACTCAAACTTTTCATAGCAGAGATAAAAATGCTCTGAAGTAAAAGAGAAAATACATCACAATACATACCAAGTCACTGATGAGTGGGAAACACCTCCTAAACTCATCTAAATCTGGCACTGGCCAGAAGAGAGTTCTTAAAATTGACATGGGCCCAAAGACTATTCATCAGCAAGTCTCACACATCTACCACGACACTAACATGCCTGCTCAAAGGATGCTCCATGCTCTTCATCTTTGTCATCAGCCTGTGCGGTGCAGAACCACAGCGGGACCCCTACAGACTCAGGCTCACCAGCTTCCCAAAAAATCACATGATTCATCCCAAACGTTTTAGACTAAATGGGTCCAAGGGAGAACTCTTCTTAATAGCTCACACATGTGCCCCCCAGAGTTTCTTCCAGGACCCTCCACAACTTCTCTTTGGCACACGGATTCAAGCTAGTATCTGAGCTAGCACTGAGCACGGGACCACAGGAGCAAGCCCGTGCTGTGGCTTCTAAATGTGTGAACTGACACATCCCCTCTGTGTGCCTCACAGGCCTGAAAAACCCTACTGAACTAGATGACTGACCTTCCACCGTCCTCACCCCCTAAGCAGGAATAAAAGAAAATGCAAATACTGCTGATGAGAGTGGCTGAGGCACAAGGAAAGAGAGGCAGTTCCCTGCCAGTTTCTTACAGACCACTTTGGAAATGAAAGTTGCTTGGTATGAATGGCTGGTGAGTGATCACCTGTAAATACAACACATTTTCACTCTAAACAAGACAATACTAGAGCCATAATGGTGTTAGTTCCTGTGAGAGGAATGAGCTCTATGCCTTCACCTACCAGAGACAAGGCGTTGGGCACACTTCTGATGTGAATATATGCACAAATGAGCAGTTTTTCAGGTAGCTCTCAGTGTTGTGTTTCCTTTTTTCTTCAGTCTGAAGATGCCATATACATTCAATGCAAATTACAGAAAAAAGGTACCACTAAGAGTCACAGATTTCCAAACCATTTTGGCAAAGAAAACAGTTTTCTAAATTATAGAGATAGGCTGTGATCTGTATTTGCATAAAAACATGAAAATGTCTACTGTGTAATTCAAATACTTCTAGCACTTTAGCATAATTACTGCTCCTGCTTAAAAATCACCCATGGAGAAATGGATGAGGCCTTAAAATATAGCACAATACAAAATGCATCTTATGAACTGTACAGCTTCTAAAGTGCTCTTGAAACTCAAGTGGTGGCATGATTTAAGGTATAGTCTCAATTTCTTCTGTATTATAGACTACACCTTCAACCCCAAATAGTAGGATGTCATTAGCCCTCAAACTTTATGAGGTTCATGACCTGGTAGAAGATTTCATACTGTGCATCTGCATTAGAGTTTTCATTCTGTTCAGGAACACACTTTTGAAACAGATCTCCTGGTCACTGAATGAGCTTAGGTTCACTTTTAGTCTCAAAGCACATGGACTTGAAGACACACTGCAAGAGTGCCTGCACTCCAGCCTCTAGTGGATGAACAGGCCCACTGGACCACACTATGTTTTTCTTCCTTTAAAATTCCTGAAATTTTTGTAGTGTGGATATTGTGTCTGTAGTACCAGTAGCTTTACTCTACTAATTCACTCCCATTGGTTTCACTCCTTGCAGATGTAGACATAGTGAACAGCTGTGCAGATGTTAGATTAGACCCTTTTACCCCTATTGGAAAACAGGATTCACAGGTAGCCTTAAGCAAGATCTGACCTTGTGTGTTTGACTTGGCTCTCAAGACTTCTTGACACAATGTTCTCACTTCCTGTGCTTTTTCTCCAGTAGTGCCTGTGTTCTACCAAGAGAATAAATTGTCAGAATGTGAGGTGCTTTTGGAAACCAGGACTGGGTGCACTTGTGGAATTAGAAACTCAGACAGATGAAATTGTAAGATTATATATTTCTATCTTCTTTCCCAATATATGGAAACTGGACCACATATTGCCATTCTCATTAAGATATTAAAAAATGGTTTTTTGCTACAAAATCCTTATATTCACTTTGACTATATTCATAATTTAAATGTTCTCCTCTTGTCTGTGCTGCAAACTGTGGTGTAGAACCCAAAAGCTGGAAGTGAAAGTCTAATTTCTTCAAAGCTTTAGGGAAACCTGCATATATTTACTCCAGGCTAAGATAATGTGCAGTTAAAAGAGAGGTTAATGAAAATGGTTCCAGCTTTGGCTGTGGTCACAATACATGCATCTGGAATGCAATTACTGGTAAATAAAAAATTACAATAGCATAAGCANTGTTCTGACTTGATATTAAAACAAAAACACCCACAAATATCATTCTGTAAAAAAAAAAAAAAGTGATAAAAATAAATGACAGTACAGGTACTGTGACTAAGATGGAAAAGCACGAGTCACCAAACAAAATTGAATGTTGCAAAAAGGATGATACAGAGTGTAGTTTATAATCCCAGGAAGAGATCAACTTCTCAGTACAGGTCAGGCAGTGTAGTTTAGCATTAAGAAGCATGGAACTAAATCAGATGAAAATAAAAAATTAATGTATTCACAGGTGAAAATGAAAAAAAAAAACTAAATACTCCCTAGGACATTTCTCCCATTTCTCTGCTACTGAGAGAGAAGAATGGGCTCAAATCATAGCCAGTGATGGCCATAAAGGTTTTTCTTTAAGCCAGAATAGGGAAATGTAATACAATAGAAATAAAATCATGCTTCTCAAGTGGTCCAACAGTCCTTATTCTGTCCTGTCTACAACAGAAGAAGAAGCAAGGAGGGAAAGTCCAGGCAGGAGGAAGGCTCTGGAGAAGTGTATAGAGGAGAGATTGGTATAGGAATTTATGTGTTTAAACTGCTGGCTCTGGTCCCACTAGCTGCCATCTGTGGCCAGCAAACCCACTCCTCTCTTGAGCGAGTCCCTCAGCCACTTTGTCCACCACTTCAGTCTTCTTTCTCCCCTTTCAGCATCCTCAAATGTCCCTGTCATCAGTTTCTGTGTGTGGTCCAGGAGGCAAAGACTGTGATCCATGTCTGAAGTTGCAGGTGGCTGCCCTGTTCCTGCTTCACTGCAGTTTGGTGGGATGAGTCAAGGGGAGCCTCCACATCCCCAGCTCTCACCCTTCCCTAAGCTCTCCTGGACGTGGCACCTGGATTAGAAGTTCTGCTCCTTTCACTTCTCATTTCAAACACAGAGAGAGAACTAGCTCACAGGGATGTTGACAATACTACAGTATTGTCACTAGCTGGACAAATGGATTGCAGAAAAAGGCCAGATACTGAGCACCTCTCCTTTTCCTGAGATGAAACACATACTACTTTTTTGCTGTCTCTTTCTTAGTATGCTTTACTTAGTTGTTACATGCAAAAAGCAATATATAAGACTAACAGTTTAAAATAAACTAT
>VZTT01026332.1:22479-33085 GCA_013400855.1 Buphagus erythrorhynchus | reverse complement strand
ATATTACTGGCTATAAATAGCTGACAGGTCTGGAACAAGGGATTAATTGGGATGTCTCCAGGGAAAATGATTTTGTATTCTAGTGGACAGTTATCTTCATTCTCAAAAGAATGACCAAAAAGTCAGTGAGGGAAATATTCATTATCAAAGGTTGCGTGAAACTTAAGTTAACTTAGTGAAAAAGTGGTAAGGATTGCAAGGTATACATTTGATTTCTCTTGATTTTTTTTTTAATGCACACTAATTGAAGGATAATAAGGACATTATTTAAAGAACTTGAAAAAGGAGGTTCTTGACTACTATTTAGAACTGCTAGGAACTAGAATAATATTTCTAAAATCCCTTGAAAGAATGCATTAAAATTCTGGAAACTTTCTTTTTTACTCAAATGATACTGCAGCTTTTTATGGAGATAGAGATATCAGATTAAAATTTCATTCAGTGTTTGAGTCAATTTAAGTCAATTGAGCCAAAATGTCTTTTAGTTAATCCCAAATGGAGTGAACATAAATCAGCCAAAACAAGGACACTGTAACTTTGTGAAGACTTGATCTTGATGCTGATTGCTGTTGACACTTTATCAATGTTTCTAAATTTTCTTGTTTGCCATCTTTTCCAGTTTGTTATTTTCTTTCTTTATTGATTTCAATTAATATTTTTTCCATGAGTTTCCACTCTGCACAAGCATATATCTATAAACAAATAAAATAGTGGAGACCTTCATAACCCAGACCTGCAAAACATTTCCAGTCATTAATAGTCACATCCAGCTATTAGTATCTACGAAAAACAACCTGTTTTCTTTTAGTTTGTTTTGATGTCTTTAGATCAATCACTGGATATGCACATGAATACCTAAAATTAAAATCAAATGCAGACAGATTTTAATAGATATTAGAGTTCCTTCCCCAGTTACTCTGATGCTTAATGCACTTTTTTAAACATTGAAATGACTCGAGTAAGATGTGTTCTTTTCTTTCACAATTAGCAATGATAACTGTGTTATTAACAGGGAATGAACTTCTGAACATAAGTCTAAAAAACAGAGCGAAAATTAAAAATAAATACTGAGAGACCTGAAAAGATTTCCAAATATATCCACTTCAAAGGTTTAGATTGTCTCCTAGAAACTTTGGTTTTCAAAGCAAAGCAGGATGAAGATTGGGAAATGTGATATAAACATTAAAAAATATACTTTTAGGATGCTTCCAGTTGTGCTTGCACCAGCCTTCAAATACAAAGAAAAAAAACTCACTCAGATTTGCAAGACTGAGTCCTAACAAGACATTATCCATGAGGTGTCTCAGAATTGTTGATTCAATGATTAGTTGGCTTTAAATCATCAAAGAAAGATGTCTTATACTCAGCTGGGACACTGACATAATTCTAAAATGCTCTGAGAACAGCCAAGGTTTAAATAAAGGAGCTCTTTCTCAAGGAGAAGGGAAAGGTTTGACAGCTATGTAACTGCATTGGGGACTCTTTTTCCAAAGATTTATGCATTTTCAAGGAAATGTCAGGATTCAGAGGGTATGACATAGTCTTCACATTGATGTTGTGAGAGGGTGAGAATTCTGGTCTTGTAAACAAAATTATTTATACCATACTGAAAGAATCTATTATAAAAAAATTGTAATAAACAATGGCATTGTGATTCAATGCTAAAACATTAAGTTGAGTAACAAGAAATCTAGCTTCTTTTATTGACCCAGGCTAGCTCTTCAGTGACTTTGGCCACTGAACTTAATTTCTCATGCTCTTGCTTTTATTTTCTTCCTTTGTTTATGTTGTAAGAACAAGCATCTCCTGCAATGACTTTAGGCAGGATCCAACACAAGGAATCTTGCAAATCATCTGCAGCATCTGAGGTGTAGCCTTTGCAAAAAATAAGGGAAATATCAATGAAGAATTTTGACTATTATATCTTTAAATACTTATTCTAGTCAAATGGTGTGGTAATAAAAAGGTAAAACACATGAAGATTGAACAAAACAAAGAAAAACTCATAAAAAATATGTGCTGGGCCAAAAACAAGAAGGTGGAAATTTCTATCAGTACACTACAACTTTACTTCACCTGAAACTGAACCATTTCCATTTTTTGTGAAATGTTTTAATATTAGCAGTTTACATCTTACCTCTTCATAATAAGCATATGTTTATGAATTCTAAAACACAGCTAATGTCTCTTTTCAACACTTATGCACTTCTTCTATGAAGAACTTTATATATAAATATTCTCTCCAAGTCTTTTATTATTCTAAACTAAAAAGATATTTGATCTTCCAAGGTATTTGTAAAGAACATATGATTACAAAAATGATGAGTAACTAATAGGCCAAAAAGGCATCATGTGGGAATACAAGTTACATTTTGAGCAGATCCCATCTAAAGTCATAGGCCAAGCAGCATAGACCAGCTACCCTGCTGACAGTTCACCTTATTTATTTAGCAAATAAATAAACCTTATTTTTATTTAGCAAAGCCAATTCTCTCACTACTCAGTTTTCACAACTGTGCAGGATAGATCCTTCCTCTATCTTCTAGCAATGATCCCAGGACACTAAAGGCTAATTGGCAATTTTCCCCCACCCTAATCTTCATAAGAAATGCTTGGAGGTGAGCCCAGAGAAACAATGAAAGTTTGTGTAAAGCAAGGATACAAGGAACCTTTTATAACAGCATTATAATTAATATTTTTCAGTATTAATAGTTTGGACGAGTTAAACATTCTTTGGGCTAAAGGTAAGTTCTATGCTCAGATTTCCTCTTTCCACTCAGAACATGACAGAATTGATCAAAGTTAAAACTGAAATGCAGTTCATGGGGGTTTTTTTTATATTCTTACTTTCCTGTTTTCATGGAGCACCACATGAATAAAGCAAATAAATTTTTATCACAAATTGGTTTGACATTTTGATTTACTTTGAAAAAGAAAATGACAATATTTACTCAGAGTAATTATTTAAATCTGTGCTATATGTTTTTACTAAGTACTCTTTAAGTAACTGATTTCAATAAATGTATAAAAATTAGCAAAACTAATATGAATATGAAAGTATTTTTTAAAGCTATAAATACAACACAGGATTGTTTATGTTTGGAATACAGGATGGCAAACATTAATTTCTACATAGAATTCTGCATTACTAAGGCATTTTAAGTTTAGTTGAATAAACTGTAAGTACATATCAAAAGTTCCCTTCATATCTGTGAAAATGACACTACTGTATTAAATTTTATTGGAAAGAGCAGTAGTCCGAGGAAAAACCTGTATGATTAAGAGTAGCAAAACATCCTTACCTCATAAGATTTACTTCTTATCTGCCTCAAAGCCCACTTTGTAGCCTCCTGGTGATGATAGTTCAACTCCCTCTGTATCAGTCATTACACATCTAAAACATCACCTACTCTCCTGGGGGGCACAACCTGGTGCTCAGCAAAGCACCCTGGCATCTCCACAAATGGGTGCATGTTTTGAATCATTAATGATTAATAATCTAGTCTCTCACACCACCTCAATGACTCAAAACATTTGCTAATTTCTCCTCTTCTGCTGCTCACTCCAAATCTTCTTCAAGGATAGTGATTTTCACATAGCAGACCACAAGACAAAAGAGAGGAGAAAGGGGAAAGACAACATGAATGGTGTCCAATACAATATGGTTACTGAAATGAAAAATAAAACAGTGGGCATCAGGAGTATAATCACAGGGTGTGATTAGATTGTAACAATTGATAGGATATAACTGGATCTGAATAAAATCACATCCTTCAATATTAACAAAGTTAGGAACACAAAAAATCAGGATTTAATACTGACACAAATCCAATTCTCATTAGCCACAGCCCCCCACCTCATAACTATCAAAGACTGGAGTGTTCTTTGATGGGCAGTAGGTGTGTGGGATTCCACAATATTGTATCTCTTGAATGTGGGCCCAATGTCTTGAAATTAGCCATAGAATTACACAGCAGCTTCTGATTTTTAAATTCCATAGAAGGGAACCCCAACAGCCAAATCTCAAGGGTGTCTTCAGGTGCCATAGTAAAATGGATTACCTTTGCACACTACATTATGTTTGAATGAGTTTGTTGAGGAGGTATGTTAATAAGGTTCTCTCTCAACCCCATCCACATGTAGTTGGACCAATTTTATAGCTAGTGCTTCTGCTCCGCTAGGTAATTCTATACAACATGAAAAATTCACTTTTAGCCTAAAAAATTGTCATACACATTGGGAGCCTACTATAGACCTCCTAGCCAGGACAATGATGCAGATGAATTATTACTTGCAGAACTAAGGGAAGCTTCCAAGTCAACTGCCCTTGTCCTTATGGGGTACTTCAACTTGCCAGAAATTAATTGGGAGCATCACACAGCTGCTGCCCAGCTGTGTAATCTCCAGGCCAGAAGAATCCTGAAAAGCCTGAATGACAACTTTATGGAACAGGTCCTAAGGAAGCTGACTTGGAAAGATGCCCTCCTTGATCTCCTGTTTGGCAACAGAGAGGATCTCATGAGAGAAGTGGACATGGGAGGCCATCTTGGCCATGGTGACTACAAAGCAATCAAGTTTAAAATCTGTGTTGACAGGAGGAAAAGTGAGAGCAAAACCTCAACTCTGGACATGAGGAGAGCAGACTTCTCATGCTGAAGGACCTGGTAAATAAAATCCCCAGGTAAAATGTTTTTGCAGGTGCTGGGGTCCATCAGTGCTGGTCACTTTTTAAACATCACATCCTAGGAACATAGAAACAGTCAATTTCCAAATGTTACAAGTCAAGCAGATGAGACAGAAGGCTACCCTGGCTGAACAGAGATCCTCTCTTGGAAATAAGGCAAAAGAGGAAGGTGTATGCCCAATGGAAGCAAGGTCAGGTGAAATGGGAAGAATAAAAAGATGCTGCTTGCCACTGTAGGGAGAAAAGTTGTGCATCCAAAGCTCAATTGGAGTTGAAGCTGGCTGGAGCTATGGACAACAATATGAAGAGTTCTTTCAACTCTTTCTTGATGGCAATAGGCAGTGTAAAAATAACATCAGCCCATTACAGGATGGGAACGGTCACCTCACAAACACAGATGTGGACAAGGCAGAGATGTTTAATGTATTCTTTACCCCTATTTACAACACAAATGACAGACTGAAGGGGTCTCAGGACCCTGAGCCAGAGGACTGTTACTGCAAGAATGATCAACTCCCAAATGACCGTGAAATTGTGTGGAATCTGCTGCTCCAGCTGGATCCCTCAGAGGCCCTGCAGAAAGACCTCGACAAATCAGGGGACTAGGCAATCACCACCCATAAGAAGTTCAGCAAGGGAAGGTGCAAAGGGATTCTGCAACTGGAATGGAATAACCCTGGATGTATGTACAGACTGGGGAATGAGATGCTGGAGAGCAGTGCCACAGAAAGGGACCTGGGGGTCCTGGTCCGTGACAAGTTGAACATGAGCCAGCAGTGCCCTGGCAGCCAGGAGGGCCAACCCTGTCCTGGGGGACATCAGGGACAGCATCACCAGCCAGGCAAGGGAGGGGATTGTCCTGCTCTGCTCTGCACTGGGGCAGCCTCATCTTGAATTCTGTGTGCAGTTTTGGGCACTATAGTGTAAGGATATAAAGCCATTAGGGAACATCCAAAGGAGGGCTACAAAGATGGTAAAGGGCCTTGAGGGGAAGCTGTATGAGGAACAGCTGAATTCACTTGGTCTGTTCAGTCTGGAGAAGAGGAGACTGAGGGAAGATCTCCTTGCAGTCTACAACTTCCTCATGAGGAGAAGAGGAGGGGCAGGCACTGATCTCTTCTCTGTGGTGACAGTGACAGGACCCGAGGGAATATCCTGAAGTTGTCAAGGGAAGTTTAGGTTGGATATTAGAAAAATGTTCTTCACCCAGAGGGAACAGGCTCCCCAGAGAAGTGAACACAGCACCAGGAGTGACAGAGTTCAAGAAGTATTTGGACAATGCTCTCAGACACATGGTGTGACTCTGAAATGATGCTCTGCAGGAGCAGGAGCTTGATGATATTTGTGGGTCCCTTCCATCTCAATTTCTTCTGTGAATTATGAAAATAAATATGCTGGAAATCTGAAGTAATTTTTCAATTTCAAACTCAATTCTCAAATATTTCTATAAGCAGAACTTTCCTTGAAGGCAATAAGCTTTCATGTGTGAAATGGCCCGGATGATCCGGTCATTGATATTGTTTGCAGACTATTGGCATCAGTGGAAAGCTGTCCACTGACTTTCCTGCAGTATTGTAGAAAACAAAATAACAAACTTGGATTTTTTCATTAAATACAAAATCATTTCAGGCAAGCAATCAAACTGTTTAAGTACTTAAAGGAAATCAAACAACATGAATTAATTTCTGCCCTACTGAGAGAATTTCTATTTAGCTCACTGTACTAAATTTTATCTTGAGAAAAGGTGCATTTTGGTGAAACATGGATTGAAATTATGATGCAGAGAGAACAATACTTAACTCCCTAACTGTGCTCTCCCCAACGTTTTGTATCTGCTTGGTTCATATCAGGCCCTTTGCCTGTATCTGGGCACAAGAATATTACTTCTCCCTTTTGCAACTTCTTGGACTTTGATTCATGTCCCTCAGTTTTAGTTGTATGGGTATTTAATAACTAACCCATCATTCTAAACTAAACCAATTTAGCTTGAAATCCCCCTGATTGGAAGGAAGATTAGTCTGAATAAATCACTTTCTAGAAATGGCAATTACTTAGTTAGAAAATATTATTTTCTTCCTTCACTTGGATTAACTGCACAGCACCTTCATACACACACATATCTTTACTCCATACACTCAGATTTGCCTTTACCATTCAAATGTGTTGAGAAAGAAAAGGATTACAGAAATGCAAAAACTATGATCCGAGAGCTCCTGTATTAATATCACCGAGTCTGAGAAAATTTGATATGCACAAAAGGGATGTGTAAGAAAAGTATCCAGCTGAATCTAAGTACAGTGTTTCCAACTCTATCTTTGCTATGTAATACACCAAAAATGAAGTGTATAAGAACCTCATAGGAGAATACTTATGGTAATTACTATTGTGTTTAGAGCACTGATTTTTATCAACTAAAGCTTACCTTCTGTAAAATAATGAAAGAATTGATTCTTCAGAAAGAAATTTTGGAAAAGAAGAGAAAAGAAAGAGAACAAGAGAATTTTCATTATTATCTTTAGATTACCTTTTATAATTCAAGAAAAATGTAGGAAAACCCTCTCTTATGTTTTGCAGATATAAAATATATTGAAATCAATGTTGCTTCGGTATAAAAAAGCAGAATTTATTTAAAATTCCGCAATATGCCTCCTTTCTGGGACATTAAGTTTCTGGAATTCCATCACTTTGAAAAGGGTGCATAGTTTCATAGAAATATAAAAATGCAATCTAATCTCTCTTTTTAAATGCTTGTAAATAATTAAACTTTTAAGATAAAATTATCATTTTTAGTAGAATTCAAGAATCATAGCATTTTATTTCTAGTCACATTTGCATTTTTCCATCAGTCTTCTCTTAGACCAAAGTTTTTAATTCTTTATGTATTATTATTAACATTTTAGACCATCATTTTCTAACAGATATCCTAGTACTAGGAAAAATGTGCTCAAGAATTGAATGCATGAAAAATAACATGAAATGAAAGCAGTGTTTTACGTAGCAGATTTTTTTGCAAACCAAACACATCATTGTTCACACCCATACTGTGCAAATCTGCTGTGATAATTCAATTATAAATGACAGTGACCTCTGTTGCATTCTAGGACCATGCAAATCAGACCTTCAGTGTATTTTATCATCTAGAGAAAACTTTAAATTATAATTATCCTGATTTTCCTTTAATCACATTTAATTACCTATGACAATGCCTCAATTATGTATTATCTCACCAAATTTTTGTTTTTCTAACAATGTCATGGCCCTGCACTGACAGTTGCTGTTGGTTATCCAAAATCTGTCCATTAGTATACAGATAATCCAGGCAAGTCTTTCAACACATACCCTTCTAAGCAGTCGTGTCAAAATCCCTTTGCAACCTTCACTCGTGTATTTTCTCCTTTAGTACTATCTCATCATGTACTTCTGGCCTTCCATTCCCATCCTTTAATGAACCTATGTTTAATTCCTTCTGGAGCTAGAAAGTCTATTTGCTGACCCATCATCTTGGACACCAAGCAAATTTTGACAATCTTTTATATGCTTGCAGAATTCTTGTGGAAGAAACTATTTTCTGCCAAAAATATCACCTGTCACTGAAATAATAACTTGACAACACTTTGCAATTTCCATATAGTAGAACCTTGGATATGTTTCCATTTTTCATCTTTGCCAGAAAAATAAATTAATTTAAGGACACCTGAAGGTATCTGCAACTTTGAAGGTTAATGGAGTCCTCTGAATACTTGAATAGACAGATATTTTTGATGCATGTTTTTAGTGCAGGTTTATTACTACTGTAACATGCTCTACTCTTAATAATATTAAACATACTTCAGCCTGGATATACCTTTTTATTCAGAACATGACAAAACTTTCATGACTCATAATACTTTAATGCAAGCTAATATCCATTAACCCTTACTCTAACAATCCATTTTCCAAATGTCTTTTGCACTATTTGTTTTTAATACCAATCACAATCTCTCTTACTTACAACTCATTCTCTGTATAAATTCAGATGTTTCTCAGTCATAAAACATTGGTTTTAGAATAATATATTTGGAGTTAACTGATTAGAAACATGGAAAAAATAAATTTTGGCATTTTCTTGTAAAAACTATTTTTTACTATTTTTTAGAGTAGCAGAAACTCAATTATAATGTCCTCCTTCCTTTCTTTTTTCACATGTGTTTCAAACTCCTTTTCTGATATAATTTAGGTAGTTCCACTTAGATATTTGCAATGAATGCCACATCAGTAATAATTTCCTTCATCCATTTGTAGTAAAATTCTGAAGTGATGCCTCAGAATTTTACTACAAATAGATGAAGGACATAAATGTCACAAATGTTTAAATAGTTCCTAAACACAAAGGTCCTAACAGCAGCAAGAGGAAATGTGTAGTAGATGTTGCAAGTCTGGAGTAATACTGTAAGAGGACTGAATTTCATCCAGATATTCCTCTTGAAGGCTGCACTGAGTTTAAATATCAGAGTCAACAATATAACACAAATGGGCGTTAATACCATGCATTTAATACACATGCCTATGAGTGAAAGGTAGATGTAGATTGCTGAATAAATTGATATTGCAAGGTTCTTTACATGGCTTACATACAAATGATACAGCTTTATTTTTCAGGCTTTTTCATATATGTGATGTTATGCTGTTTCACTGTGCATAATAAGCTTGAGACTTAGTTGGACATTTATCTGCATTTTTTTTCTTCTCAATATTGTCATGTTTGAGCTTAGAGTTTGAGATGAACACACCATTGTTTCATTTATACTATCACTAGAAGCAATGAAGAAAAACTTTAGTTGGTTTGGTTACCATGATTACATATAAAGAAAAAAAAGATTGATCCATTTTTCTTTAATCTTCTGAACCTTTATACAAAAACTTAAGAAACATAAGATGAATTTAATTATTACTATTAAAAGATAAAACCATGAAGAAAATGGCCTTGCTATGTAGATCTGAAGAGTAAATATATTAAATTAAAATTCAGAATACAGATTTCACTGTAATTACAATGACAATTTGTTTTAATGCTTTTGCTTTTTCCTTTTTTTTTAATTTTCATTTCCAGGACTCATTGACTTATCCAGGTCACTCCTAAGTTTGATTTTTTAATATTTTCTTGTTTCATTATTGATAATTAATTATAACTTATCTCATTCAAAAAGTCTCTTTTGGATAATGCATATAGCTCATCTCCAAAAGTATTAGAAAATAATGGGAAAAAAATGCACTGGACAGAAGGAGAAACAGTAGATTTATATGTATATGTATTCAATGACAACTCCAAGAATACAAAATGTCAGTCATTTGTGCTTGAAGGCATAAATATATTTGCTCTTCACTCAGGTAGTTAAAAAACTACAAAAATTCTGCATTAGCAGTTTTCATATTTTGTATTAGTTATTTCTGTACTGCTGCTGAAAACCAAAGGTCCAAACCTTCAGAAGAGTCCTTACAAGTCAAAAATCAGTTGTTTTCTGAAAAAATACAGTGTTTTATTGGACATGTTAATTTTCCTGAATTAGACATGGTCTACTGACATGTGTGAACTTTAATAGTCTTCAAGCTTGTATTTTCCAAAGAAAATTTCTGCTATAAATGCTATTTCAGAATTGTGCTAGGTTGACCCCAGCCAGCAGCCAGAAAAACCACCCTGATTTTCACTCATTCCCCTCTCCCAGTGGATGGAAAGAAGATAGAAGGAAGGTGAAAACACTGATGAATCGAGATAGAAACAGTATAATAAGAAATGCAAAAGCTACATGTGCAAGCAAAGCAAGATTAGAAATTAATTCCCTCCTTCCCATAGGAAGGAAGTAATCTCATATCCTAGGAAGCAGGACATAACAGTCGCAACCACCATAACAAAATTCTCCTCCTACTTCTCTCACACACGTTGTC
>VZTT01026331.1:14701-35762 GCA_013400855.1 Buphagus erythrorhynchus | reverse complement strand
GTCCTTGGAGTGTACATTCACTTCCAGTCTGATTCTGGCTTTTTTGGTTTCTTTCCCTGTATCTCACACCTGCTCCCAAACTGTGATTGTCTCAAAGTTGAAGGGTGTGTTTGTATGCACCTTCACTTTCCTGGGGGTCCTTTGCTTTTCCCCAGGATCAGTGCTGTGTGGTACCTGGAATTTGCTCCTCTGCCTGCAGACCAAGCTGACTTGTGTCCTCTGTGCCTGAAGAGTAACCACCAATAATTGTCAATCCCAGCAGAAAGTTGGAGAAAGGAACATATGGCCAAGTTCTGTGAAATTCTCCAGGCTAAAGTCTCCAGACATCAAAATCAATTTAATTTGTCTATCTAAATGTTATTGCTCAAAGTTGAGTAATGATGTGTTGCTTGAAGATGAGCAAATTGGGTAGACAGAGGCAGGAGCCATCCTCTAGATCTAAGATATCTCTGTGTTGTCAGTTTTGTAACAATTCCTGTAAAGCAGTGAAAAATTTCCTCTGACACAGGAGAGATGAGAGTGCTGACACTGAAGTAATTGGTTAGTCCAGGTGGTTATATTGCAGATGTCTGGGCAGGCATAACTTGTCTGGGGTTTGACCCTCTGGCTCATCATCCTCATGGCCATTCCCTTGCTGGGGAGAAGGCAGCACAACCCCCCTCGTCTCACCTGACTGGGTCCTACACCCATGATGAGGTGGCAGAATGGAAAAGCAAATATTTCCACTGTCAGAAGGTCCCTTCAAAGGACATCATCTCACTAAATCTTTACCATCCATCTGCCCCGTTGCAATTAACGGGGGATGTGTTTATGATTGTAAGAGAGATGTTATTGTCACAATGCAGGTATGTGAACAAAAGGCTTCTCTCAGATTTTTGTATCAGCTTGAAGAGAACTGAGGCATTAGTCTCAAAACACTTTAAGCAGAGAGAGTAAGAAAAGGAGAAGGGAAATAAAAATTCCTAATAGAATTCCTAGTGTCACTCAATGAAACACCATACTGGTAGCTGTAATCCAAAAAGTTACGGTTCTGCAATAAGGGCACCTGGAGATGCTCACATGCCAATCAGCAAAGTCCTAAATGTGCAGGCTCCAACAAAAAAAAATATGATACAGTATCTTATTTCCTCAGAAAATGTGCAAGGTGGACTGGAAGTAATTACAACTCCTGCATCATACCTTGTCAAGGGACAAAGGTGTATTAAATTATTCTTTTTAGTTGAAACATTTATTAAAATGTGAGGAATATCTCCCAGGGAAATAACTGGAAGTTTGGGTTAAAGTATCACAACTACTTTAAAAAGTATTATGTATAAGAATTTCTATTTATTACTATTTTGGCTTTCTTTCAAAAATTATGGGATTCTTTTATAAGATTATAAAGAATTATAAGATTCTTTTGCCTTTATAGCATCTGAAATGGAGAACACATATGCAGAGGTACATGAAAGAGGAAATTAATCACTGTATTGCACACCAAGCCAGTGGTGCTGGTCAAACACATATCACCAAGCAATATTTTTCTAACTTTAGAGTAAAATCATACAGAAAAAGTAAAACTCATAAGGTATAGCCATATTAAAATTAAGAGTGCAATAACAACGGCAATCATATTGGTGAAATATGAGAATTATGCTTCAAATATGTGAGTTTTGACTTATATTTTAGTATGTTTAAATAATATGCAAACTGGTAGTTGCAATGGATAGTGCTGCCATCTCCCTGAGCCCCAGTAAACTGATTTGCTTATAAATCTGCTAAGTTCAAACTAAAAATACACAGTTAGTTTTCTGGCTCATATTATTACATGTATTTTAAAAGACAGATATCTAAAATAATAAATAAGCGGGAGAACTTTTTTATATTATTTCAAGTTTCATTGTAAAGCTTTGTTTGGTATTAAGATGGGTTTTTAAAATTTCAAAGGAGTGTAGGCATCTAACTTAGCACTGTTTGATTCTAACCCCACTCAAGAGTCTCAATGCTTTAGAAGTTGTATTTTTTATTTTGTGTTTGTAGTGATGTGTAACTGTCCTGGGGCATATTTCAGGAAAATGTGGAATGGAAAGTGTGGATAAACAAATGTAAGCAGAGACCTGGAAAAGCTGAACACTGAGGAAGCAAGGAGTAGGCTGAGGCTGTTATTTTAGGGGAGAGCAAGGGACATGAGACTTTAAACAAAAACAAACCATAATATTTAATACAAATCTGTAAAACTTTGAGGGCTTGTTTTGGGGTGTTTGGAATGGAGAAATCTTGCTTTCTGGCTGTCTCTTTGTTTTTGCACAGATGTCCCTTGTGTCAGTGAGCCACTTGTCTCTGCCTTTTTTAAAAGAGCTTGCTGTCTTTTGAAACCACTTAGGGAGTAAATGTTAATATAATTGTAACGTGCCAAGCCTGGATTTATATACCTTCTGTGAAGGAAAACTGGCAAATTTAGGTATTGTTAAGTCATTTTTTGCTTTTGTTAAAAACTAACTCTATATTTTCACTAAATGACTGTTTATTAGAGAAATTTAAGGTTAGCTGTGTGATTGTAGTATATTTCTGGATCCAGATAGTATTAATACATAAAATTTTTGTAAAGGGATTTAGTTGTAAGATAATTATTTAATGTTACTTTAATGCATTCCTTTGGTTATATGAATAAAAACTGGATTAGGTATTTTAGGGAAACCCTCCCAGTTAATGCTTGGGCCCTGGCCAAGCTCTGGTCCTGGCTGGCTAGGGAAGTATGCCAGGTGTTTCTGCACTGAAAGTGTAAGCAAGTCGTTTTGACTTGCTGATTTGGTCTTAAAAAAGCTGCACCCCCTTTTGAAGTGAACTTGGAAACCTTGTCCAGAAAAGGTTCTGCAAGTCCTCACTGTGCAATGGGGCTCCCCAGCAGCTGCAGACTCTGGGTGAAGGCAAACTATTTAGGCAGCTGAAGATATTACCTTGCTTATTTTTGCTCAGTAGTGCTTGCTGTTTATTAGATGTATTGCTTTACTGTTCATAGTAAGCAAAGTGCATGTTATGTTACACACTGTCCTGAATTTGATAGGATGAAATAAATTCATGTTGCAGTTGATAAAACAAAAAAGAGGGAGTGTAGAGATGGGATATACCCCCACAAAATCCTTATATGTTCTTAATTTCCAGAACTGCACTCAGAATGACCCAACCACTGTTGCGGCGTGTTCTTATTAGTTCATTGTTAAAGTTATTGTAAATAATTTGTTCCAGTGCACCCCTGTATTTTTCCCAAGTTGGTTTGTCCCTGAATTTTATCCGCCCCCAAAGCTGCCCTTTATGGTATTCCCTGCCCTTTGTTCCAGATCCTTCCCTGTCTGTCATTGTAACCCTGCCCCTTGTTCTTGAACCTTCCCTGTCAGTCCTACCTCGGCCCAATCCCTGGTTGTTCCACCCCGTTGGCACTCCCCTATTCCTCGATGCCCCATTGGCCCCTGTGACCTCCCCTCTCCTCCCACCTTTCCCAATTGGCCCCAGGCAGGTGGCCTGATCTCCTCACTCCTGCCCCAAGGATTCCCCATTGCTTGTCTCTTTGTCCCCTCCCACCAGTTCTGTTGCTCTATTTAAACCCAAGCACAGAATTGCTGGAGGCTCTTTGTTCCTGACCCCTTCAACCTTAGTAGATCTTCTGTTGGAACCTCAGCATCAGAGAGTCTTCTCCTTTACCCAGCCCTGCCCTGTGGCAAGGAATCTTGCACTGCAGAGCGGGGCTCTGAAGGTTCTGCTGTTAGTACAACCCCATACCATGGCAGTTCCCATCCTGGTATGGTGCCAGAGAGCACATTGAGCTAGCCCAGGCTCCAGTGGGCCACGTCAAACTGCTGTCCAACAACATTTTTTTTAATCACAAGCCCACTTAACCTGGGGGCAAAGATAATGCTGGTGTTTCCACAGGTTCCAGTCCACAATGGGTACCTGCAAGAGTGACCTGACTAGCCTTGGTTAGTCCGGCTTCATCATCAGCTCGTGGGGAAGCTGAAGAAAAAAATGAATGAAGCTTGTTTGGTTTGAGTGGTGGGACAAACGTGTTCTAACATTGGAAGTGGTTTGTTTCATGATTCTTGTCTGTATAAAACAAAAAAGAGGGAATTGTGGGAAGGGATGGGATGGAGTTGAGCTGTGGGCTGTGGGATACACCTACAAAAGCACATGGCAGCACATGGGGGCTTGTGGCAGAGTTAATCTCCAGTCTCACATCATCCTGGATAGGTTCCTCCCTTTTCCAGTTCATCACTGTCTGCTTCTTTAGCTGCAAAAGAGTAATGATGGTATTGGGCTGTATTTTGTTAAATTCTTGGCAATGCGATGAGAAAACATCTTTTGAGTGTCCCAGATAAATGGGGCTTTATTAGGAAAGGGTAAAGAAGGATTAAATGACAAAGGTACATGGGAGAAGCTGATGACTGAAGTACCTCTGGCGATTTTTTTTTTCTGCTGAGAATCTTGATAAGAAAATCATCTTGACACTGAAGTCAGAGTTCAGTTTTCCATTATCTTAGTGGATCACCTTGAATTTTTCGTATGACCAAGACATTAAATATATTTAGAACTCATTGTTGAAGCTATGCAGAATTTCAGAAAATGAAGCATAGGAATTAACAAAGTGATCATTTGCACAATGAATCTTGTACCTTGGGAGAACAGTGTCATTTTAATTGGAAATGTATGCTCAAGGGAATTCTTAAACCTGATTCAGTATATAAACTGATAGAATCTTACTTGTTTTTGCAGTTTTTAAGCAATTCAATGCCTTTGATTGAAACCAAATACCCTGAGTGGAATGCACAGATCATCTGAGGATATTTAAGTTTTTCTATTGTGAATAATGTTGGAGTTGTCCCTCCAGAATTAAAATTGAAGGGATGCTGCAAGTCAGGTCTAGTTCAGCATGACCAGATCAGCACTGAGGGGTCACAGAGATGGTTCTGTGCTCAGTGAGGTGCAGACACTGTGGGATTATGGAGCTCTGACAAGCAGCTGAGGGGGCTGTGAGTAACAGCCACATGTACAGCTGTAAGGCAGACTCTGTGCTGTGGTGTCACAGCCCCTCTGAGCCATCTGACAGCGTAATGGAGCTGAAAAGTGGCTGTGTAATGCATCCCTGTCTCCTGCTCCTCAGCCACAGGGATGCTCCCAGCTGCACAGTGCTGGCATTCCCAGCACGCTCATGGTTAAGGCTCAGACCCCAGGACAGGGGCTCTCTCTGGATTTACATGGGTTGGAAATGTTCCCACCAGTGTATCCCCACAGAGCTGTTCTGAGTATGCTGGGACCACTTTGAGTCACAAAAGGCAGTCATGTCCTCCAAAAAGGTAGCCCAGTGAGAGAAGCTGTAGCTGAAACCTTCTCCTTAACATTTATTCTTCAGCCAAAAAAAAAAAAAAGTTAGATTTAATTTATCATCTGAAAAGTTCACTGCCTATGAGTGTCCTACAGACCACTCACTGACTGAGCCTTACACCCCAGGACTGGTTTGTATCAACCCTGGGCAGATGGGTTTCTTCAGCTGGCACTCTGCAAGATGGAGGGTGGGATTTTTCCATGCTGACAGAGGGATCACAGTTTTGTTATCTCTATGACAATCACCATACCCAGTTCACTATGTTGGGAGATTTCCCCTTTCACAGTGAAAGAGGAGAAAAATTTAATGTGAAGAATCCCTGCCTAAACAAAATTAGAATTTCCCATGAGAGACCATGGAAATCATTTAAGGTTTCTTTCCCAGTCAGAATCCAAATGACTATCAGGACTTGCCTTGTGAAACACTGAAGCAGGTACATTACTATGTTTATTATGTTTTTTTCTTTAAATGGGACCATGTAGTCAATGTTGCTGACTGTGGAGGAAGTTCATACAGCCTCACAGAGGTGCAGGCTGTGATTTTTCCTTTTGACTCAGCAGTCAGAAGTGAATAAGGCAGAGAGTGAAAGGTGTTAAAGTGGACCTGCTAGAATCTGGTCTGTGACCTGGATATTCAGGGTGTCCTCGCAGGACACCTGCTTGGAAAATCAACTTTCTCTCATTTTGTGGTATTTGTGATATTTTCTTTCCAAATTTCTGATCAGGACTTCAAACCTTATTGTGCTGTTTTTACACGAGGATACCACAGTTTGAAGAACTGCTCTTTTCAGGCAGTGTTGTTTAGAGTGTTAATTTCTATTAATATTGAAGTTAAGCTGAGTTGATGCTTGATGTCTCAACACCGAGTCAGTGTGCCAAGCAAACCCACCTCNGAGTGTTAATTTCTATTAATATTGGAATTTAGCTGAGTTGATGCTTGATGTGCCAAGAAAACCCACCTTTGCAGGTGGTTTGGGCACTTTTTTGTCACTTTTTTGTCAGTGAACCTTCCCTGTGGAAGTGCTGTGATCAAATGTCCCCCATGTTCAGTTCCTTGTCCCTGTTTTCCCTGTCCTGCTCCATCTGGCATCGAGTCTGCTGCCACCCTGAGCCAGGATCTGCTTCTCCTCCAGCCTCTGTGACCCATGGTTGCCACAGCCCCTGTCCACCCCCTCTCAGGTTTGTTCTGAGACTGAGATGAAGTGACCAGCTTGATAACACAGGAACACTTGGCTTGCTCTGCACAGCATTCCTGGGTGTGTTGCTTCTGCAGCTCTCCCTGCACAGACCCAGCATGGATTCAATGAGTCTTCCCTGTCTTTTCTTTGTCCTGACACAACTTATTGTGTATTTGTACAGTTGGAAGAAACTGCTGCTTTTAATCCAGTTTTGAGCACCACTAGATCAAAGAGAAGTATTTTTATTTTGTTTGTAATGTAAGGGCAGGTGCAATTTTATCTGAAGAGGGGGACATGTTAAGATCAGTGACTGGGGTAAGCTAAGTCTGGAGTTCACTGTGGCACAAGAAAAAAATATCCTTGACTTGATTGCTTATGGGTAAATAATGGAAACCTATTTACAGCTCTAAACAGCATTTACTTACCATTTTTTAAATTAAATATATGCCTTTTTTTTTTTTTAATTCCCTGTTCTATTGCAAAGTGAAAGTTCAAAGCAGTGGTTATTATGTCCTATACTGAGATTACGCCCTGTGATTAAGGCAAATGTCCAGACAAATGAAGAAACATGTATATCTGGGGGAAATAGCTATTAGGAGCCTGGCCAGTGGTGCAGAAATTCCCTCCAGATGCTTCTGCTTTCCCCCACCTGATACCCCTTTCTTTTAATTCTGTTATTTCCAGTGGTCTCCAGAGAAGAAGTTAAACCTCTCAGTGAACTGACTCCTTTTACAATAAGGATACCAGACTTTGATAATTATCTGAAAATCCAGGGGCTATCCAGTGAGTTATGTGAGTTAAGGCAATTGAAAAGTGTACAGGAGAGCTAATAAATAACAGGATGAGCCTGAGGAATTTCACAGGATAAAAAGAACAGGTAATTATCACCTGAAAGCTTTTTACAGTCTCTTCATTATTTGAATATAATTAACTGAGAGGGGCAAAATATTGCAGCCTGGTAAGGTGAATCTTTGCCTTAAGAAAGGGGCCATGCTCTTTGCATGGGAAAACTGTTCAGTGGAATTAAGCCTATACAATTTTTTGCATATAAATAGAATTAAAAGGGAAATACAAGAAATTGAAGTGTCCCTTGGCAAGATCTGGCTTGTTGACATCTACTTTTGCTGGTGTAGCTGTGTAACTCAGCTGAGTGAATACAATATTGTTCTTGGCTTTGCATTATGGATTGCTATATCACAATGGTATAAAACCATTTTTGGTTATGAGAAAAGGCATAACCTTTTTTACATAACCCTTTTCTAACTTCTCCCTGTTATCCAAAACTGACATTTCTCTGCAAGATCCCCGAGCCCTGGGTGAGGGCAGGTTTATTCACTGGGGAGAGCCAGAGAACCGATGGAGACCTGCCCGTTTTTTGGGCTCCTGGACTGCAGCGAGAGTCCTTCGCACTTGCTGAGGACTTGCCTGAATTCAGCGTCCTCTCCCACAGAAGGGGCACGACCACATGAAAACCACATTTGGCTGCAAGGCAGATCCACAAGGTCCCTGGGGAGGACAGAAGCAGCGCATTTCACAGCTTAACATCGCTGCTCTGATCGCCTTTAGGCTGTTCAGTCGCAGTCTGAAGTGCGTGTTTAAAGGCATTCCCCGGGGTCCTCACACTCATCCTCACTACTGTGTCTGCCTTTTGGGTTTAAGGGAGAAAGGAGTGTAAATGGCTGTCCACTACGGAGAACTCCCGCTAAAGGGGTTTTCTCTGGATTTGCCACGATTTCCCTTCCACAAAAACAACAACCAAAAAGAGAGCCCGAGGAGAGGAGGGAAGAAGGAAACCTCTCCTCCCTCGAGGGCCATGGTTAATGTGCTGTGGGAATTGCTTCCCCGAACAGGCTGGGACTTCGGGGGGTGGCATTTGCGGAGGTCGCAAAGGCTGCGGCTTGGGGTCGTGGGAGAAACCAGCGGGGAGGAGGGTGCAGGTTCTTGCTGCGGCTGCCTCCATCCCCTTTAGGCAAACTTTCCAGCGGAAAGGGAGGAGAAAGATTTAAGATCAATAGCTGCAATGCTTAACTCCGTCATAAAGAAGCCAGGTCTGAGGATTTTAGCGCAGGGATTAAAACTGCATGGGTGCCCGTGGGCGTGTTTGGGGTGTTTGTGCAGAGTGTCATTGTTTGCTCCTGTCGTGACTTGGCTTTTTTCCACTGAGGTACGGCACGAATGCGGCATGAAGCCAGGAAGGTGCCTGTGATGAGGGAGCGGGGGGGTCCGGGAGGCAGCGAGCGCCTTTGGAGCCCGCGGGGCCGGGGATGCGACAGAGCCCCCGACCCTCTCCCGGGGACTCAGCTCCGCCGCCTTCGTTCGTGCATTTGCTTATCTGCAAAGAAGGGGCAGGGGAAGAGGAAAGATGGCCAGCGAGGGGAGAGAAAAAATAAATCAATTGCTATTTTTCATCTTTGACAAAGTAATTAAGGCTCGCTGGTCCGCTGCACGGGCCGCGGAGGGGGTCGGTTTGCGCGCAGCCCTTCCCCCGCGGGGCAGGCACCGCTCGCAGGGGTCCCGAGGGTTCCTGCGGGGAACAGAAAGGCTGTCTGCCCCTCGGGTGGAAAGACCGCGACCTCCGCCCTCCCTCCCAGCTGTATTCCCTCTGGGAAGAAAACAGGGATCCCTCCAGGCAGAGGAGTCTCACGTCGAGGGTGGGTGACTTGCCCGGAGCCGGCAGGGATGGATGGATGGATGGATGGATGGATGGATGGATGGATGGATGGATGGATGGATGGATGGATGGATGGAGGGATGGATGGATGGATGGATGGATGGGCGGGCGGTGTTTGGTGTGAGCTGCAGACAGCTGCTTTTCCTTAATCTCTTGGTACCCGATGTGGGCTGGGAGGGTGGTTCGCCTGCGGGACAGGCGTTCCGGAGGGACTGTGACAGGGAGCTCAGAAAAATAACTTGAATGAACCTGAAGGCTGCTAATTTGGGCGCTAAACCCTCACATTGGAGGAAGTTGATTTGGTTTTAAAAAGAACCGTAAATCCAAACTCGGATTTTGGACCAAAGCGGGTGTTTCCATCCCAAATCGCGTGTGAGAAGGCAGGGGCTGTGCGGCCCCGAGGGCCAGCCACGGACGGGTAGGACAAAGGAAAATGTGTGAAAAATCGAGCCGTGCTTCTCCGTGGGTCTCCCTCTTGACCAAGAAGGGATCCTTGGCTCCAGTGTTCAGCGAGAGCCTCCCGCCGTGCCCCTCCGAGAGCTTTCCTTGGGGTACAGGAGAAAGAGAGGTGCCCTTGACTTTTCAGAAAGTAAAGGACACAGAGTCCCTTTTTTCAGGGGTGAAACTTCGATTTCACGTTTCAATGGTGATGAACAAAGCAAAAATATAGCTTGGAAAAGAACGTGAAGAGTGAATTTTCCGGTTTTAGGAAAAACAAAATAAGTCAAGCCAATGACTCTAGAAGACGTTTAGGGGTCTTCCCGACCAAAATATCTCTTGGACTACTGTTTGTCGCTTTTAATTCGGCCCGTGCCTTTAGAGGCATTAATGTAAACTGCAGGTCAGCACGGCTGAGCTAAGGACCAGATCGCTCTGAGGCTGGAGGATGCCTCGAGAAGGAAACGCTGCAAAACACCACCAGCTTCTCCCCTCCCTGCTATAAAATCAGCTTCTGTGAGCGCCCCTCGATTCCTAAATAGACCCGCGGAGAGCACTTGGAATCGCTTGGAAGGGCTCGGCTTGGAAGGAATCTTAAAAGTTCATCCAACTCCACTGCACTCCTGCCATGGGCAGGGACACCTCCCACGACACCCGGCTGCTGTTCTGCGTGATAGAACAGAGGCAGAAAAGTTACTTTAAAGACAGGAACGTACAACAATCTGCAGACTCTGTGTGTAAAAATACCTATATGTGCATGTTGTAATTATACATCTATGGTATAGGCAACCCCCGTGCTCGAAGATGTGTGAAGCAGCATCACAAGTCAACGACTCCGCAGCTCTGCTGGGAGCCAAAAGCATTTTTCAGCTGCGAGCCTGGCTGCTCTTTTCGGCGAAAACCGATTTTCGCCGTTCTGCTTTGCTGGCCCCCAGCTCCTCGGCTTTCGTGGGGCTGTCAATGAGTGTGGCGAGTGGGTTTCAGCTGTCACCGCAGTGCCGAGCTGTGACGGAGGAAGCCGCAGCTGGCACCAAGCTGCCCTGTCCCTGCCGGGGTGGCCGCTCCTGGGGACACCGCGCAGCCAGGGGCTCTGCAGCATTGGCTGGGCCGCTGCGATTTTTAAAAAAATTTATTTCGTCCCCCCAGACAAGCTCTCGTAGCCTGTAAAAGCAAGGACGTAGAAGAAACGAGTGTGGTGCTGGCGAGTTCAGCGCCCTCCTCTCGTCCCCTCCCCTGCACAGGCACACGCTGCACTCTGCTTGCGCTAAAATGTGGAATACTCTCCGGAGAAGCTGACACCAGCAGGGTCTATGCGGATGAACAGCGTCGCTGACGCTTGAAACAACTGGGAAGGTTGCGTAAGGGGCATCCCGATTTGCCAGCGCGCTTTTAATTTTTTTTTGTCAGCGTGAACAAAATTATCTTGTGCACAACAAATCTTTGAGAAAGCCCCTCAAGTAGCAAATCACACCTACAAGAGGTGATTAGGTGTGAAATTCTTCGTTGCAAAAACGATTCTCAGTTAACACCTGACTTTTAATGACGTATAATTCCCCCCCCCCCAATAATCAAACATAAATGCTTTCATGGGTGAGGGAAGAACACCAGTAACTTCAGGATTGTTGTCGTCATCTTTGCTCCCACTTAACTGCTTTTCAGACAGTTTTGTTGAAAGAGAAGTTTGCTTTACCGTGTGTATCGCGGGTTTAAATTTGAGTTTCTCCCATGAGGCACAGTAAAAATAGATGATACAATGCAATTTCGTGCAACGAGACCAAGAAAGACACAATTTAAATGTATTTGTGTACTTTATACATAGTGGACTTCTCACTCCGTGTATAGGTATGTGGTTAGACACAAAACTGATAATTTTTATATTTTTATTTTTATATCCATGTATATGGAGATATAAATTGATAACATATATAAACAAGCTATTATCATTTCTGATCTGAGAACTGCAGAAATGCTGATTTTAAAAAGGGAGCTGGATTGCACTACGAAAAGAGGGAGGAGGAAGAGGAGTAGAAATTGAAGGTTTGTCCCCATTTCTCTCTTGCCCTGGGTGCAGTAGTACGTGTTTCTCACATGTTCCCTCTAATTACCGGCACGAAAGTTCTGCCGTGCTCCGGCTGGCTTTGGTTTAGTAATCAGCCCCCATATGAGTCACAGGGAACACGCAATGCCACTGCCGCCTGAGTGACAGCCAGCCCGCTCCGGCTGCTCGGTGTCCCTTTAAAATCTCAAACCAAGGGTAATGATTTATCAAACTCTTACTATCAAGAAAATGTCGCACGAAGGGCACCTTGCTATGCACTGACGCAAACCCAGTCTTTCCCAAGGAAGTATAGAAAGCTTTGCTCTGAACTGGGCAAAATCCAGTCTTGACAATTGCCTGTGCTGCTCGTTTCACCTCTGCCGGCTGGATCTGTGGCTGTTTAAGGCATGGTGAGTGCTCGCTCTCGTCTCCTCGGTACCGAGAGGGGCTGGAGCAGCGGAGCTGTCCGCGGTGCTGCCGGACGGGTGGGGATGCTGCGGAGGAAGGGGAGAGCACGGGAAAGGCGGTGGTACCCCAAAAATGCGCTAATTTAGCGACCGAGTCACTGCAGGATTTATCCCTGGTGCCGGGAGAGTGGGATTGCGATGGAGAGAAAACTTGTGGCTGAAATGGTGGCGGGGAGTTTTGTGAGACATTGAAAAAAAGAAAGGGTATTTGTAAAGCTAACTGATGGAAAAGGTAGGGCTCGCCTGCAGGTTGCTTAATGTATACAGTGAAGATACATTTTAAATTGTAGTTTTAAACTGGAGGAAAAGGTAGAGGTGAGAGTGGGAGTGTCGCCAGTAATCTATTTAATGATTAGGGGAAGCTTAAATAAAATCTTTAGCATTATGTGAGTCGGAAACAAAAGAAAAAGAATAGGGGAAAGCTACTGTTTGTGGCATTAATCCCACTGTGGCAGTGCGGTTATGTTTTGGGGGGTTTTTTTGCGTTTCACTCTCTTGCTGACGGGCTTTGAAGCGTAGCAGCCAGCTCAGAAATGTTCACCAGCACTATTTCACTTGGTTTTCAACATCCCCGGTTGCCTACAGGGCAGCTTGTCTCTTGCTCATATATATTTAAAAAAAAAAGTCGATGTGCATTGTTGAATGACAGAAAGGAAATGGGGCGTAAAATTAAAGAATCTTTCTACACTGGTGATAGGGAAGGGAGCATCCTACAGTCGTGATGTGAAATCTAAAGAGGTCTGGCGGCGCAGTGCTGTAGAAACACTTATTTAAACTTGAATTACGGGTTTGCAGATGCTGGTGTTGTTTTTTGTTTGAGGTTTGTTGTTTGGGGGTTTTGGGGGGGTTGGTTTGCTGTTTGGGTTTTTTTTTTTTTTGTGTACCGTACTCTTTTTTCCCTCAGAGTATTAGCGCTGAATGGGAGGGCAAGCAGGCTAGCGGTGGCTCCTCGAAATTCTGCAACACTCCTGTATCCTGATTTTCTGGCGCATGCGTTTCCTGCACGAGGACAAAAATTGGTATAATCTCCGCAGTGCCAACACTTTTTTTTCTCTTCTTCTCCTTTTGGTAAAATATGTGACGTTCTCATTTTAGGATTACGCCAGCCAAAGGGATATGAGCAAGCAGCTTGTGAACAATCCTGAAGCGGTGGCTCCCGGACCCAACGAAGGTGCGGGAGTTGTAAGAACCAGCCCCGAAAATGAGCAGCAGAACGCCCCTCCGCAAGCCCCCGCCACGGCCAGGCTTCCCCGCTCACTCTCGAACGACAGCAAAGCACTTCCCTCCGAAGAAGAGAAACCAAATGATTTTGAGAGGACCAGAGTCGGGATCTGCAAGCTCAGCAGCACCCCGGTCCAAGCCAACTCCACCCTCCGGAGGGAATCTCTGGAAACCTTTCCCTGCAAGCCTAGCCCCGGGGCAGGGATCGCCGGGCAGGCTGCGATCCCTCATTGCAAAATTCCTGCTTTGCAAAGCACAGACGGGGACGCTACTCTGAGCCTTGGTAAGAGCACACTGGAGCAAAACAACGCCAAGGGCGCCTGGGTGACCTTGAGCCAGAGTACCGTGGTGCTGGGCACAGATGGCAACACTTCTGTTCTCCCTGGCAGAGTGGAGGGGGTGAGTTGTCTCCTTACAGGTTTTCCTTCCCCCGCTTCAGCTCATGGGAGGTCTTTGCCACTCAGCACCGATTTGGGGTGAAAGTTCTAAAATCAGGTGCAGATGAGTCGGGGATGGGGCTGTGCCGCAGGGAGGAGGGAAGGAAAAAGGAGTGAAAGGATCTTAGATCCAGTGCTGTAGTGCTGGCCAATGCTGGCGATGTAATAGCGGTACAAACGGAGCATCCCGTGTAATTCCAGCTGGTTCCTGAGCCGTGCCTGTAGGTGCAGCCCGGCTCTGACCCGCCGTGCGCGGGTGCGCGCATCCTTGCCCGCCTCAGCATGAGGTCTGGTCCTGTCCCCAGCGTCACACCTGAAGGGTGTCCTGCCCTTCCCCTCCTCGGGCTTCTCCGCCTGCCCAAATCCCCGGGGACTGCGTGCCTCGGACCCTGTAACCAAAGCAGGACGAAATAAATCAGCCCAATGCCATAAGAGGTCCGCGGGAGGGGATGCCGCCGATGGTGCGAGGCTGGGAAGGTGCCGCTCCCTGTCCCTGTCCCTGTCCGCATTTACCCTGGAAGCAGGATGGTGTTCGTGCAGTAAAAGCGATTTTCACTTCTCCTGGATGTGCTAGGAACCGGCGGTCGGTCCTGACCCTCCTGAGGCCACCGAGGGCTTCCAGCCCCGGGGGAGGCGATGGGACCTCCCTCGCCACGGGGCACCAGGAGCGGGGCCACCCACCCCGAGCGCTCTGCGGAGGGCCATGCTTTGAACACCTCTTTCAACGCCTCTTTCGTGTTTTGATTTTTTTTTTCCTTTGGGGGGGGATGTTTTCTTGTTTTGGTTTGGTTTTTTTTGTTTGTTTGTTTTTTAAGTAAAGAAGAGGCCTGGCAGCGGCGGCGGGGGCTGAAGGGTCTCCCTCCGGTGAAGCCGGCAGCACCGCCGTGCTTGTTTGCTCAAGTGGCTGGTTTCCCATCTCTCTCTTTTCCCCTTCTTCCTCCTTTTTTCCCCCCTTTTAGGAAGACGATGTGGGGGATGAAAATAAAGCCCGAGGGAACTGGTCTAGCAAGCTGGATTTCATCCTCTCCATGGTGGGTTATGCGGTGGGGCTGGGCAATGTCTGGAGGTTCCCGTACCTGGCCTTTAAGAATGGGGGAGGTATGATGGCTTTTTCCTGTCTCTCTACCTGCAGTACCGTACGGGTCTGAGCCAGTCCCTGCCTTTTTGGCAGGGAGAAACACGAGGGAAGCGGGGTCGGCGGCTTCCTATTGCCGGGCAGCCAGCCCCGGGATGAGCCGAGGTGCAGGGGCACCTTCAGACCAACACCTGCCTGGGTTTTGGGGGGATTTTTTATTTTTTTATTTTTTGTTTATTGCGTTATTTTTCATTTTGGGGGTTCGGTTTTTTGGTTTGTTTCTTTTTTTGACGGTCACCTTTGAAAGCAGGAAAGCCCTGACGAGGTTTCCTTAAAAGACAGCGCTTTCCTTAAAAACATCTGCAATTGGTGCTGGCCGGAGAGGGAGGAAAATGAAGAGGCGTGTTGATCACAGAGGCAGGGCTCCGTAACCCCCCTCGCCTCACTTACACACGGGCAGGTCGGAATCTGCAATCCATGGGATGGGGAAGGAGGAAGGTCTTTGGAGTTGAGATAGTAACCAGGAGGATGTTTGATCCCGAGTCGAGACATTCCGTTATTTCGTGAGGTTTGGGGGAATTGTTTTAAATCTCTCCGTGATGGATTGAAAAATAATCGTTTGAAATAGTCTGTGTCGATCAGCTGAATAGAGGAGAAGTTGGAAGAGAGGTTAATAATTTACAGGGAGAAGAAGAACTTTATTTGCAAGGGTTCTCCTACTGAAACGGGGAACCGGTAGATGTTACCGGATTCAAACCCTTGCAGCTGTAAACCCCTTCCCTCTTCGAAAGGGCTCTCAGCAGAGGACAGAGGTGCTGTGACCATCGAAAACAATTATGCTGAGCCCGTGAGAGCAGTTTTCTGTGAGGGAAGAGGCAATTTTAAAGAAGTGTTTTTAAATTGTGAGGTTTTTTCCTTCCTTTTCATTTTACACGTAAAAGCTTCTAAGTGGGAGGTGCTAAATACTCATTTAGCGATAATGAGGATTTACTGTCTGTAGAAAACGCTGGAAATGTAGAAAGCTGACACCCATCTTCCTCCCCCACCACCTCCTCCTGCCCCATCGAGGCTGGGAATAGATAACAAACCGGAAAATTTGAACAGAAAAATGTCTTGACTAAGATGTCCCCAGTATCACGGGGTAATTCAGGTTGCTCTCTCTTCTCTCCCCCTGCCCCCCCCAAGGTGCGTTTCTCATCCCCTATTTGATGATGTTGGCTCTAGCTGGGATCCCCATTTTCTTCCTGGAAGTCTCCCTGGGGCAGTTTGCTAGTCAGGGCCCCGTGTCGGTCTGGAAAGCCATCCCCGCCCTGCAAGGTGAGCGGAGCGGGCTCCGGCCCGCTTTGGGGGAGCTTGGCGTGCGCCCCGACTCCTGCATGGCTTCAGCCGCATGCCCCGGGCGCTCGGCCGCAGCTTGCCCGGCCCTGGTGCCGCTCTGTCCGGCAGCGAGGGTGGCCCTGTCCCTGCTCATGTCGCTGTCGCTGCTCCTGTCCCTGAGGAAGCCGGTGCTTTGCAGCCGCCGCGCCCCGCAGCCCCCGCCCGCCGGCATTGATGGCTTTTCCATTGATGGCTTTTCCTTTGATGGCTTTTCCTTTGACGGCTTTTCCTCCTGTCCCCCGGTCTGTCCGCAGGCTGCGGCATCGCCATGCTGATCATCTCGGTCCTGATAGCCATATATTACAACATTATCCTGTGCTACACGCTCTTCTACCTGTTCGCCTCCTTCGTGCCCGTGCTCCCCTGGGCTTCCTGCAGCAACCCCTGGAACACGCCGGACTGTAAGGATAAGAACAAACTTCTGCTAGGTGAGTCGGGACATGGTTATGCTCTTATTTATTTATTTTTATTGTAAAATTTGCGGCCGTGGGGGTTTTCCAGAGCTTTCTGCAGCTCAGCTGCGCCCCTGGGAGACTCCGGATGACCGCGGGTGGGAGAGGCTCCCAGCACTGGGGGACAGTCTCTTCCCAAACCACTTTGAATGGACCTGTATCCCAAGGGCACTTCCCTCTACTTTTATTTAATTTTTCCTTACCAAAGATAAATTAGACTTGTCAATTTAAATGCTAAAAAAAAGCCGTTTTTTCTTCCTTTTTTTTTTTCCTTCCTCTTGGAGGAAAACTCTTGTGTAGGCAACAAAATACCACAGCTGGCAGCCTGTGTGTGCTAAAGACAAGTTATTTGTCTTTAGAGAAGCTCGTCTTCAATGAAAAAAAAAAACAAACCCCACAAAACTCGTTTCTGCAAACGGCCCCAAACACACAAAGACATGAAAACGGAAAAAGTAAACCCAGTTAATGACATTTTGGAAAAGATGTCGGCAACTGAACAAAAGTTGAAGTAATTAGGAGTGATCTAATGCATTCTTGTCGTTTACAACAACAACAAAAAAGAATCTCTGCACTTTATTTTTCTGTTCCTCCACCTCATTTCTTCCTAGATTCCTGCATTATTGGCGACCACCCAAAAATACAAATCAAGAACTCTACTTTCTGTATGAGTGCCTATCCAAACCTAACCATGGTTAACTTCACCAGAGAAGGAAACAAAACATTTGTCAGTGGGAGTGAAGAATACTTCAAGTAAGATCTTTCTTTGTTTAGAGAAATTATGTTGATCTTTCTGTAAAATCCACTGGAACGGGCAACAAATCATGGCTTGGAAAACCAGAAATACAGTAGTAAAAGGCAGCAAATTATGCTAAATTCTTCTGCTTAGGAATGATGAGAGCTGAATTCAAACACTGGATTACTTGTTTTCTGTTCCTGTGGTGCTTAGCACAGCTGGGGTGTTGGCCCATGCCCTGCAGTTTTATC
Organism: Buphagus erythrorhynchus; assembly: GCA_013400855.1. Classification (NCBI taxonomy): domain Eukaryota; kingdom Metazoa; phylum Chordata; class Aves; order Passeriformes; family Sturnidae; genus Buphagus; species Buphagus erythrorhynchus. Next base: position 18,072 of record VZTT01026331.1, on the reverse strand, counting down.
TACTACTGCAATGCAGATAAAATAATACATGGTGAGAATCACTGGAACCGTCTAGAGAAACTGCTGAGGACACTGTAGCAAAACAAAAAAGGAATGTGCACTGAATTGCTGCCTGTGGTTGCCTGTCATTATTTTTTCCCCTCAATTTTTAAGATTTCTTTTTTTTCCCCTTGTTTTTAGGTACTTTGTATTGAAGATTTCAGCAGGGATTGAATACCCTGGTGAGATTAGATGGCCCTTGGCACTATCTCTTTTCCTAGCTTGGGTGATTGTTTATGCCTCCCTTGCTAAAGGAATCAAGTCATCAGGAAAAGTAAGAACAATATTTGTGATTGTACACTCACAAGAAAGCAAGGTGCTGGTTTTTGGGGATGCACACCCTCGTTTAAGGAATGAATTACTGAAAATATTTTCAGTAAATGACTAAGTATTAATTAAAATGCCTTTTTCCTGACTATGTTTTCCTTTCTAGCCAGAACAGAAACAATTTTTGACATTTTTTCTCTAATCTTCAATAAATTTAAAATGAGCTCTTAAGCTGCACTCAGCAGTGGGATGGCACAAAGGGTACTTTCCAGCCTTCCCTATTTTGTGTGGTGTTCATAAAAATTCTGCAATTGTCTCACATTTCACGGTAATCCAGGAAATTGTGATGTAAATTAAGATGTTAAGTAACACATTTTAAAATCAGAACTGAACTTTAAAAAAGCTCAGTGTGTGTGTGTGTGAGCAACATAACTAGGTATTTCCTGGGATGAAGATAGTGGAAATGGAGACATGAATTTTCTAGAGCTGCTCACAGAGTTCCCATTCCAAGCCATCCCTTTGCTTCTAGAAGCTGACTTCATCTGCTGGGAGGTCACTTGGCAATTAACAGAAAATCCAATCACTCAGAGTGCCAGGGGAAAGTTGAGATTTTTTCCCCCCTTACCTTAGTGGGATAGGAAAAAATATTTCATGAAAGGCAAGACACTGGATAATAATATGGGTTTGGATGTGGCAATGGATATTTTTCTAAGTGATTCTTAGTGGCCAAGAAAAATACTGACACTGATGTCAGAGAGAAAAATATTGACTCCTTGGTATCAGAGATAGAGATCCTGTATTTTTGTAGAGATTAGTTCAGTATCTTGACTGTACAGAAATTCATCAGGGCAACTTTTTGAAACACCTCTTGAAACAACAAGGAAAGTTTGAAAAGCAGTTTCAAAAGTCACTCCAGCTCAGACCACAGGCTGAGGGAGGTGATCCTCCCCCTCTGCTCTGGAGAAGCCACCTAGAGTCCTGTGTCCAGCTCTGGAGCCCACAGCACAGGAAGGATCTCTTGGAATGAGTCCAGAGGAGGCCACAAAGATGCTCAGAGGGCTGGAGCCCCTCTGCTATGGAGACAAGCTGAGAGAGCTGGGCTGCTCAGCCTGGGGAAGGGAAAGGTCCAAGGAGACCTTCCAGCACCTTCCAGTACCTAAAGGGGCCACAGGGGACAGGGACAGGGACTTGGGACAAGGACATGGAGTGACAGGACCAGGAGAAATGCCTTCAGACTGACAGAGGGCAGGGTTTGGATTAGCTATTAGGAAGAAAATCTCCTCTGTAAAGGTTGTGAGGCCCTGGCACAGGTTGCCCAGAGAAGTTGTGACTGCTTCATCCCTGTATGAGTGCTCAGGGCCAGGTTGGGCTGGGTTTGGATTGTCCTGGTCTAAAGGAAGGTGTCCCTGCCCATGGCAGGGGCTGGAATGAGATGATCTTTCAGGTCCTTCCAATCCAAACCATTCTATGATATAATTCCACAGTGTGTTATGATATGATTCTGTTTTGTTTAGCACCCAGACGTTAATGTGAAAAATATTTGAAATTATTTTGTGTTGAATGTAAAGCTTAACTGGTCATAATCCAACCATTTTATTTGACCACAGAGAGAGATGTGTTCTAGACAATTGTTAAAACATTAAACACACGACCACTGTTGTGCATTTAGACATCATGATGATTTAGGTCTGTCTAGATAATTTCAGACTTTCCTTTTTTTGAATTTGGACCATAACTATCATCATGGTGATATGCAATTAATAAGAGGTACAGCCAGTAATAAAAATTCTTTAGGCTGTTTTTTACTTAAATACAGAAAAAATATAGAAGAAAACTACAGAAAAGTGTAACTGAATGGTACTTCTCATTTCATTTCCACTGAAGTGTGATAGTTCACTCTGGGCAGCAATCAAAAGTGGTGTTTTCCTTTAGCTTTAAATTCCTATTGTTCCTCTCCAGATGGAGAGAGGAACCCTCTTCTCTTATCTGTCTAGAATTCCAGCTCTTACCTCTGTTGTTATTGTTGTTATTCCTGTTTCCAGCAGCAAGAAGAGCTGTAAAATTTCAGATTTCCAGGGAAATAACCCTTGCTGTGTTCTTAGTTTATTCCCTGACTGTTGTGTCTCAGTCTGAGTAATTGCCTTCTTCAGGCAATAGTGGCACTTACATTTCCCCTCCTGCTCTCTTCTTATCCAAGTCAGCCCTTTTAGTAACCTTTCTCTGCCCTGTGCAGGTTGTGTACTTCACAGCTACATTCCCCTACGTAGTCCTCATCATCCTCCTTGTGAGAGGAGTAACTCTGCCTGGAGCTGGAGATGGGATCTGGTACTTCATCACACCCAAGTGGGAGAAGCTGATTGATGCTATGGTGGGTTTGCTATTGCACTTAGAGCTGCTGGGGTGAATAAATCACACAGATCTCTTGGGGTCTGCTGCAAGCATTGTCCATGTGCAGAGGTGGTGTTGTCAACTGTGGGAACTTGTTCTTCATCTTGCATGGGTAAAGTATTTAGGGTCACTGGCAGATAAAACAGTATCTGATGCAGGTTTTCCCTCTTGATTTTTACTTTTGTTTCTGAATGTATTTGAGCTGATATGTATCAAACAATATAGTTTTTATATTTGTGTCTTCCATATACAGCAAGGTTTACATTGTCCTTTTATGTGGGCTCAACAAGAACAGTTCTCCTTATCAAGTAGGCCTGATGTATTTCATGGCAGGATTTTGCTTTTAAATATTCTATTGACATCCATTGGTCTAACACTCTTTCCTGAAGCTGATGCTATTTTCTTTCCTACTTAGGTTTGGAAGGATGCTGCCACTCAGATTTTCTTCTCCTTATCTGCAGCATGGGGAGGTCTAATAACCCTCTCTTCATACAACAAATTCCATAATAACTGCTACAGGTGTGTAAGAGTGAAATACATCTGTTTTATTAAGCAGGTTTGTCCAAAAACAGTTGTCCTTCATCTTGCAGAAATCTGGTTTGTAAGACCCTCATCTCTTGTCTTTTATTCCCTTGTCTTTTTTTCCCCATTGCCCTTTTGCATTTTTCCCCTCTTGT
>VZTT01026331.1:970-14582 GCA_013400855.1 Buphagus erythrorhynchus | reverse complement strand
TGTGTGTGTTTTGTTTACATTTAACCCTTTTTGGTTTTGTGTATTTTCTCCTCTCCCCAGCTCCTAATTTACTAGTCTCGAGAGGAGCATTTAGGCTTCTTAAAGTTCCTACTGGCTCTCCATTTTCAGTTGCAGTGAAACAGAGTCACTTGGTAGCTCTGCTGAAGGACAGCCCATGAGTAGAGTGGGCTGAAGGTTGCATTGTGAAACATGCAGGACTTTAACTTGCAACTTCCATTTCTTATATCTCCCAAATGTTCTTTCTTTTTCCAATTACTCTTACTGTGGTTTTACATGTACAAAGTTATTTCATGCTATGAAATTTAAAATTGCTTTTGTTTGAAGTCACTGAAAGCTATTTCTACAAGGGAAAAAGTCAGTGTATAGTTTTTCATGCAAAAGCCTGCCAGCTCAAATGTCTGCAGATGGAACACAAAAGCAAGTGGCATTAGTGGAGTGCTTTCACACTCCACTAAAATTAAAAATTTTACAGTTTTTAAAGTCAGTCTGAAGCAAACCTTTGCCAATTCCTGCAGTGCCAGAGGTACTGATTCAGGACAGCCAGCAGCGTGCACAGGGACTCACCCAACAGGATGCTCAAAAACTTTCCCCAGTCAAGACTTCAAACCAAACACTCCTTGGGATTTCCACTGCCATCTCCCATGGCTTCTAAGTACAGAATACAAAATGCTTAAAAAGAAATGTGGATGAGGATATTAAAAAGGAATTTCAAAAATATATTTACTAGTGCTCAAAAGTAATTAAGAAATTAAATGAAATTATCCCAAAATATGGATGAAAGCTAACAGTGCTGTGTACACAACAACTTCCACCCAGCAATCCTTTGGGTCCTATTTTTGAAAAAACTATTCCTGAGCTTTTTTTTTTTTTTTTTTTAATGAATAATTAAAATCAGACTATGAGGGGGGAAATGGAGGAAGCATCATGCTACCTTTCTGCATTAATTTAACAATGTTTTGTGGAGTTTAGAAGATGTTAATGAAAATTTGGAAGGGAATACATGGTAATGAAGTATAAAAATATTACAGTTCTAATACCAAATACATGCTTTACCTGTGTTACAGAGGGATATGGGAGACCAAAGTAGAAATCATCAGATAAGCTTAGTTACTCCTAATATTTTTAATTTTACAACACAACCTTGAATACCGAAATGAAGCATGACTATTTTCTCTTTCAATTTCTATATTCATTACATTTTAATACAGCAGTTGTACTTTTCAGTTACACATTAATTTTAAATGTAGTAAAAAAATCTATAATTGCAGTAAATTTACATAAATTGACTTCATAATGAATACCTGAAATATTTTAAACCTACCTAGGTTTTGGAAGAAGGTTAACACATGATGATTCCAAACAGCACATTGTCATTTTTTTTCTGTAGACCCAAAGAATTAACAAAATCATTCCTATTAAGACATGCTCTGTTGGAAATTCTAGAAGTTTGCCAGCTCAGTGAGGTTCTTTGAGAGCTTTTCAAGTTGTGTTTCATTCTGTTCCTGACAAAAATCCCCCCAAAATAGTAAGAATAAGCAATTCTAACCAACATAAAACCCCCAAACATTTAAATTGAGCAATATGTTTTTCTAAAGACGTAGTACTTTATGGGGAAATTCTCTGGACATGCATATTGTTAACAAAAAATCCTATCAAGAATGTAACAACTATGGATGGGGCTCACAAGGGCTGGTTTGCTGTCAAGTCTTGACATATCCAGCATAGTAAGACATTTAGCTCTAGATTTCGTGAAATTCCCTTGACAAGGTCAACCATGGAAAAATGTACCAAGGAATGTTCCCTCTGCAGATAAGAAGGTGATTGGGTGAGGTCTGCAGTGTACAGAAAGCTTAGCCCTGTAATTTTGTGTATGAGTGCAAGAAGGATAAGACAAAAATCACCTTACCTGGACAGCAGTGGTTAGTGCATAGCTCATATGGAGAGCAGATGTCCTCATGAGGCAAGGAGTTAAAAAATGTGTTACAAATCATGTCACCATGACTGCCTCTCTTCTTCAGAGAGGCCAAGAGCAGATGTGCTTGCCCTTGTGCATGGCCTGTGGTCCCTACACAGCACGTGGGTGATGGGAGCTTGCAGAGCTGATTCCTGGTAGTGCTGTGGACACTTCTGTGCTCTCTGACCAGCATCAAATGCACCTGATGAGTGTAAAAGTGTGTGTTCAGCAGCACCCCCACAAGATGTGTGTGCTCATGAGAAACTCCTGAAATGCATGGACAAAACCTTCCTTGTGCTTTCTTTGCAGGGACACATTGATAGTCACGTGTACCAACAGTGCCACAAGTATATTTGCAGGCTTTGTCATCTTCTCAGTTATTGGCTTCATGGCAAACGAACTCAAAGTGAATATTGAAGCTGTGGCAGACCAAGGTAGGGCTCACTGGCATTTCATTGCTTAGGCAGGCACCCTTTAGCATTTCCAGCTCTGTTATTGATGATAACATTGGTATTGAAGGTGGGAATGATGGCTTCAAACTGGTGTGGATTAGTAAACCACACGTAGGTATTTCTGTACAGGAGAAGGGACCCTGGGATGTCAAGATTTTAGTTAAAGCCTCTTAATCACTTGTTTGGTAAGAGGAGGAAGGAAGCTGAGACCCATTCTAACCCTTTGTGTAAATGGCTGATGGATGGGATGGTCCCTTCATGTAGTCTAAGGGATTATTTGCCTTCTCATTGGTTTCTGCTGCTATTTCTCAAATCCTCTTCAAGGTAAAAGTTATCTCTGGTGGTGGGAATTTTGGATGAGAGGAGGGTGGGAGAAATCTGGTGTGAGGGGTGGATTGGTTTTCTGAACTGTGGGGGGCAAGGAGATGCCTCCACAGAGAAGCGAAACATTTCTGAAGAACTGATTAGAACATCTTGGCTAGTGAAGAGAGATGGTCATTAGTGGAGATCTGAAAGGTCTTAATTGGTAGAGCTGAGCACCACTATGCCAACTAAACCATAGCTCTAAGTGCCAGTCATTGCTAGAACAACTGCAGGGATGGGGACTCCACCACCGCCCTGGGCAGCCCATTCCAATGTTTAACCACCCTTTCAGTGAAAAAATTCTTCCTGATTTCCAGCCTGAAGCTGCCCTGGCACAGCTTGAGCTGTGTCCTCTTGTCCTGTCACTGTTCCCTGGGAGCAGAGCCTGGCCCCCACCTGGCTGCACCCTCCTGTCAGGGAGCTGTAGGAGTTTTTAGGAGTAATGTTTACACTAACATTTTTATTTTAGACTTTACCTCCATTCTGGTAACAGACAACAAAAGCAGCCCCAAATATCTAAACCACACTGCACTCACCAAAATTATTTGTGAGGAGTTAAAGAAGCTGTGCCTGTGTGGAGCTGCAGTGGAAGCTCCAAAGGGATGCAGAGAGGTGGGATGAGAGCCATGGCTGTCAGGCATGGTGGAGGGAGCACTTGGCTCAGCTGCTGCATCTCTCTGGAGGTGGTGAAATACTCAGCACAGGTCAGAAACCCTTTTCTGCTGAGTGCTTGCTGGTGGTCTTGGAGTGAGCAGCCAGTCCAAGGCTGGAGCTCTCTGCTCCCTGCTGTTCCGAGGGATGTGGAACAGCTGTGAGTGCATTTGTAGAGTCTGTTCAGGTCATGCAAAGTTATTTCATGAGGGTGAGCCTTTGCTGCTCTCCATGACAGGGGGTAACAAAATTTAGTGAAGTAATGGAAGATGAATTTGCAATAGGAAGAGAGTGAAGATTAAGGATAATTGTGGACTGAGGTAGTGCACTGCATAACTGTAGTTAATAAGAAAACTCAAGAACTGGTGAAAAGAACCAGCCCTTGTCAGTGCCTAATTTTTTTTTTTTTTTTAAATTCTCAAATTGTATTTCTTTTTGCAGTGAAGGAGAAAAAAGCCAAAATGATGATTAAAGATAATCTCCCTTCAAGTTTTCAAAACCTTGACTGGAAATAAGAAGGGGTTTTAAATTCTTTTCGTTTTTATTTTCTCCTAAAATACTAATCTGAAAAACATAGTATGATTTTTCATTTAGAATTTTCTTTTCAGGAAAAACTAATTTATCTGATGAACAAATAAAACATGGAGAGAAAGACAGCACAATCTCTCTTTTTTCTACTTTCCGATTAAGTACATGGTGTAGTTGAAATATGTTATACTTTAAAATGAAAGTTCAAGGTAATTTTACTTTATAAAACATATAAAGTACTTGGAGTTTTCCTGGCTTTAGTACACTTTTATAAAAAGTTCATACCCAAAAATCTTGGAATCATACCCAAATCATACCCAAATCTTGGAAGATGGAAGGATGGGAGCTAGCCTCCCTGTGACTATTTCCTGTGGTTGGATGATACCAGGGATGTGTTATCTAGGAGAGGGCTGACATGGAGACCTGTGCAGTTTAATATTCTATAATTTAACTTTTCCTAAAAGTGCAATTAATGGGTACTCATTATTCTGAGACCTAATTAAACTTCTATATGCAGGCAGCAAGTGTCAACAGAGCCCTTATCTCCAACAGTCAAGAAGAAATCTTTAATTAAGAGATTAAGGAGGTGTTTGTAAATACACTTCACAAGTTGCCCAAGGAGATGATTTTTATGCTGCTGAAACTGTCTTTTTCTCAGTACATGAGCAAGCAGCAGTTCTCTCTTAAGCAGCATGTGCAGCTGGAGGAAGTGGGGTACAGTGATCTGAAGCAGAAATGTCTAGGGCAGGGCGAGTGGGGAGCCCATTCTCTTGGCAGGAGCACAACTGGGCTCTCATTTTATCCCAGCTGGCAGGAAGAACCTCTCAGAGTGCTTGAAGTGGACATCCCTTCAGCTGGGATAAATAGGGAGGAAGTGCCACCTACTGTAATGCTGCCACCACAGCCCTGCAGCCTTTGCTCCCAGGCAGATCTAAGCACTTAACACAACAAATACTCTTTCTTTACGGTCAATAGAAAATAAAGCCTAATATATTTAAAAAAAAAAGGGGGAAATTCCTGGTTTAGGCTTTAAAAGATTTAATCTCCTTATTTCTTGTGCTCTGCATTATTTCAGGTTTTCCTGTGGATTTTTTTAGAATCACAGTAGTTACTACCTTCTGTCTGGTATCAAGTCTGGGCATGTTTTATATTCTCTCCTGTTTTAACAGTGTGGCAATGAGTTGAAGAAGGGTATTTGCATTTCCATTCGTGCTGTAGCACTGAGGTGTGGATGTTTGCCACGGGTTGCTAATTGGCAGGAAAGTGGCAGGAATTTGATCACAGAGCAGGACAGAAACATGGCTGCAGTGTGCAATTTTTGCTAATTTTTAAAAAATTCGTGTCAGTGTGTTGGCATAGTGGTTGAATATGCATTCTGCTTGGAAAGTTGGAGTAAATAAGTGATTTGAAATTTACAGTGTAAATAGAAATTAATCAGGTAAAGCTAAACTCTGTAATGCTTAAGCCTTTCTGTAAATAAGAAAGATTGAATCTGACAAACGTTTGTTTTTCTAATTTCTAGGTCCTGGGATTGCTTTTGTGGTTTACCCAGAAGCCTTAACTAGGCTGCCCCTCTCTCCCTTCTGGGCTATAATATTCTTTTTGATGCTTCTAACTCTTGGATTAGACACAATGGTAAACTGCTTTTGTGTACCATTATTTTCCTTTTGATTTTCCTGTTTATTTGTTTGGATTACCATGCAATTGATTACCATTTCCCACGTGGGCAGTGAGTGATGAAAAATGAGGAATGAAGTAAGGCCATCAATGCTGAAATCATTTTGGCAGAGTTTTGGTTCTGCCATCTGAGCATTTAACACCTAGGACTCGAAACTCTCTTACATTGTTTTATATCCAGTTGGACCACTTTGTGTGCACTGAAATGAGCCCTTTTTTTGTTTTTCAGTTTGCCACCATCGAGACTATTGTGACCTCTGTGTCAGATGAATTCCCCAAGTACTTACGTACACACAAGGCACTGTTCACTCTTGGGTGCTGCGTGTCCTTCTTCATCATGGGATTTCCTATGATCACTCAGGTAATGGCACTGGCTTTGAGCATCACTGTCTGTCCCCAGTCCCCCTCTGGTGACTGCTTTCCTCCTGCACAAGCTGCAAAAGGTTTAGCTGAGTGTGTGTTTGAAAACCTTATTAAAAAACCAAAAAACAGGATGCTCTGACAGAGATATTTTTAAGACTTTGCTGTTCAAATATTTCTGATAATCAGACTTTAAAATTTTTATCTAGCTAAACATCTCCAAAACAGTAATGTAAATTAAGTATTCAACCCACACTGACAGAGGGCAGGGTTGGATTAGACATTAGGAAGAAATTCTTTCCTATCAGGGTGGGCAGGCCCTGGCACAGGTCACCCAGAGAAGCTGTGGATGCCCCATCCCTGGAAGTGTCCAAGGCCAGGCTGGATGGGGCTTGGAGCAACCTGGGGTAGTGTGAGGCATCCCTGCCCATGGCAGGGGGGTTGGAATGAAATAATCTTTAAGCTTTCTACCTATTCTATGAATAAATAAAAAAAACCCAATTCTGAATGTTATATAAACATGCACATCTGTTTTGAGTGCCTTTCCTCTGAGATTAGACATATACTGATGGTATTGGCAAACTGTGGAGTTAATACTGGCATTCCCATCTACTATTGATAAACTTCAATGTTTTCTTCACTATTACCTGCAGCATTATATATAATTTCAAGATAGATGCACAAAATCTTAATATTTTATCCATCCTTTCCCCATTTTATCTTTCTTTTGTTCCCCCTTACCTCATCACCTACTAGCCCAACTTTGCTGTTCTAAACCCCAGGAAGGATTCAGTCCTTTATTCACTTGAATTATGCTGCTTAACTCCATCATGGAGACAGGGTATTAAATCCTTTCCAAACAGATGAACTAGACTCATTATTATGGTAGTTTCACTTTTAATGGTGATTTTGCTTTTGACATAGTATTACGTGGTTTGAGACCCTGCAGCTGGAAGGTCTGATCACAGTTCAATCCTTAATCTTAAAGGAATGAATTCAAAGTCTTCCCAAGCTGTCCTAGCTAGCAAAATCAGGTGTACCCTCTGCTTTTTTCTTGTTGTATTTGATATTCATTCAGCCAGAAGGAAGAAGCTATAGTGCAGCATGAGCCTGTGTCTAGTAGATGTTTGAATGCTTCCTTGGGTCCTGCTCCTCTCCAGTCTGCCTGCCTCAATGCCAAGAGTAATCTGTTATCTTTCTTTCCTTAGGGTGGAATGTATATGTTACAGCTTGTGGACACTTATGCAGCCTCTTACTCTCTTGTCATTATTGCCATCTTTGAGCTTGTTGGAGTTTCCTATATCTATGGTAAGAAAATGTTATTGGACAGCCTATGTCAAAGCAACATTTTAGCAAATGATAAAGTGAAACTCTTAAGGAAATGAATAATTTTTCTTTGTAGTAGAAAGCCTCAAAATTCTCATATTTTGGACAGAAGCATGATAGGACTTCAAGATACCTTTAAATGCATGTATTCAAAAGATTTTCATACAGTCTCAAGTCATTTTCCACCAACAGGTCAAAGATACAAGAAAGAGAATAGACCAAACATTTGGTGACACTTTTCCAGGGGTGCTTCTGTGTCCCTTTTAGGGACAGAGACCTCCTGAGCCAATAGAGGTGTCTTTGCATTTGCAGTGGGTGACTCTGGCTGGATGGCAGGCACCCACCAGAGCTGGTCTATCACTGCCTTCTGCAGCTGGGCAGGGGAGAGAAAATATAATAAATGTTCATGGGCTGAGATAAGACTGGCACAGATTGTTCAGCCAATACTGTCATGGGCAAAACAGGCTCAGTTTGGGGATATTAATTGCATTTATTGTTAAGAAAATCAGAGCAGGATAATGAGATAAAAATAAATCTTAAGAACACCTTAAGCCCACCTCTCCCTCCTTCCCAGCTCTATCTCCTCCCCACAGAAGGGCAGGGAGATGGGGAATGGGAGTCATGGTCAGTTCATCACAGGCTGTTCCTGCTGCTGCTCAGGAGGGGAGTCCTTCCCCTGCTCCAGTGTGGGGTTATGCCCACAGGAGACAGCTCTCCATGAACCCCTCTAATATGAGTCCATTTCATGAGCAACAGGAATCCATGAATGTCTGTAATGTGGGCCAGTCTTCCATGGGGTGCAGTCCTTCAAGGACAGCCTGCTCCCATGTGAATTCCTCACAGTGCNGGTCTGCAGCTCCCTGCCAGGACCCTGCTCCAGCATGGGCTTCCCATGGTTCACAGCCTCCTTTGGGCATCTCCCTGCTCTGGTGTGGCCCCTCCATGGGCTGCAGGTGGATCTGTGCATCCCTGTGCCCTCCGTGTGCTGCAGGGACACAGCTGCCTCACCAGGGGCTGCAGGGGAACCTCAGCTCCAGTGCCTGGAGCACCTCCTGCCCTCCTCCTGCCCTGACCTGGCTGGCTGCAGGGCTGCTCCCCTCACATATTCTCACCCTGCTCTTCTCTGGCTGCAATTACTTCTGCACAATACCTTTTTCTCCTTCTTAAATCTGTTATCAGAGGCAATACTCCCATCACTGGATGTCTTGACCTTGGTCAGCAGCAGGTCCATCCTGGAGCCAGCTGTCCTTGGCCCTGCCAGACACAGAGGAACTTTTTACAGCTTCTCACAGAAGCCACCCCTGTAGCCCCACTGCTTCCAAAACCTGTCCCTGCAAACCCAACACAGCACTTAACAACTTTTGAAGGCTTTTTTTCTACGTAAACATCCAACCTTCCCTTCTTCCTACTTGTCCATAACATAGACTTGAGACTGTACAGCTACTCAGCATAATTAATTATCCACAGTGCTAACACCAGTTATATTGATCCATGTTGATGTACATTAAATTGTGAGGAAGATCCTCAGTTAGTATAAAGCAGTGCAATTACCACAAAGCTGCTGTAGTTCCAACCACTGATACCAGCTGCCCCGTGTTTTCAGGAGACTGATTCTTGGAAATCTGAAGATCTTCCAAATACATTATTTGGTAATTAATTTATGCCTGGATTGTAAGGCTGTTTCTGCTATTGCTGTGGACAGGAATGAATTATATAGTTTAATCAGCTAGGCATAAAAATCCAAAATGTTCTGCTGAAGCTGCTTTGGGTTCTGACCCTTTTCACTGAATACTTGTACCTGCCTGTGTTGTGGAGTCCACTCTGTAACATAAGTGCTTTAAAACACAGTACAGGGTTCAAATCATGGAGAATTTGGTGCTCTTGCTTGAAATAATGTTAGAGACAGCACAGGGAATAAGCCCTTCATTGTTTTCTTTAGTTTCATGGAAATACAGAGGTGTATTTTAATGTCCACTGGCATCCAATTTAGTGAGTATTCCTGAGAGATTGGCTGCTAATCCAGACTTGACCTAGTGAGGAAATGTTACAGAATATAATGGAAAAATTCAAAATACAGAGAGAAGAGTTGATTTAGGTCAGTCATGTTTTGGTCGAACAAAATTCTTGGCTTTATGTTCCTGGAATGTAAGTAATTCAATTAGAGTGGGTTTAGAAGTGAAATGAAACCCAGCTTCTCTAAAATCAATACACTTTCATAGGAGGTGATGAGTGGAGAGGCTTAAAAAGATTTTAAAGGTTTGCTGGGGATTTTTTGGCCTTCCTTCTCCTCCTCACTTTGCTGGCAGTATGCCTGAACCATGCTGTACTAGATGTTTTCACTCTTCCTGGCCACCAGCACTGACAGAATCACCTGGTCTGTGCCAAAGATTGCCCCCTTTAAAGCCATTGCTATTAGTGTGAAAGAGAAAAATTCTGTGTTTAAAATATTTTTAATATTTTTAATACTACTTAAATCTGTAAAATTTCTTTTCTCTGCATGATTTTAAATAAGGATGAAGGTAAATAGGGAGCAAGAACTGGCTCTGTTCCTCCTCTGAACACTGTGTGGCAGAAGCACTGCAAACCAGCCTTTGTGGAATGACATTTTATTAGGTTTGGAAGAAAAAACTGCTCTGGCCAGTGTTTGCTTTGCCCAGCAATTCCAGTACTCCTTAAAACATCAACATTTATGAAAAACATAAAATAATGCAGAAATAATAATAGCTCTGCAAAGGAAGGACCTGGATAGAGGAGAAAGTTTTTTTAGTAAGATATTACTTTAGTGTAATCAGATGTGGAAAAGGTTTGACAAATTACCAATCATTCTTTTTATGCTTTCTGTACAACTGATTGTTCATCAACAGATGTTGGTAAAGCCTTTGCTATAAACTATTTCAAAGACTGTTCCCTGGAATTAGCCTTTTGCTAGACTAAGGAGCTTCCTTTCTTTTAAATGAAAAAGGAAAGACATTAAAATCCTTACCTGTTTGACTAATGTACCAGAGCTACTTTTACTGTGCTAAATCTACTTTTGTAAGGAATATTCACAGAAATGCATTTGTCATTTGTGTGTTGTAAATACAAGCAAAGCTGCTGCTTGGGTTATATTCCTTCAAGCAGTGCTTAAAATTGGCATAATGCATTTTCAAGGTCTGACAGCTGCTGTTTTACACTCCACTGACACCTTTCTCTGTGTGCTTGTACTCTTCATGGCAGGCAGGTTGGCACAACAGTGGCAGGTGCTTTCATGATGAAATAAATTTGTCTTTAGTTCTTGTTACATGTTCTGCTAGCTGAGCTTATTGAGATTTTTAAATTAAAAAGAAACACATGTGGTTGTTTCCTTGTAATCACTTGTTTTTTTGGTAGAGTCAGTGCTCCATAATCCAATCAAATGCACCTTTTTATTTCACATGCTGGTTGAGAGGTTTTTTCTCCAGTTGTTTATTCTTTAATTTATGATGAATGATTAGTAAAGAACAGCTTAGAGGTGGGGATATTAATTTAATCATCAGCATAATTCCCACTGCTGCATTTTGTAACATGAAGCTAATAGCAAAAATCCCTGGTGTTTGAGTGAAACACTGCTGGAAGCTGAAAATATATGATGGTAACTTTGTTCATGCTCCTTCCAGATCTGTTTTTTGACAATTTGTTTTTGGGAAGGTTCGTTGTCAGAGAGAGTGGAAACTGCTGCTGTGTATTTCCAGAAAACATTATTAATTTTGAACATTCTACCTGTAGAAGAATAGTGAAGTAGTCGTCTGGCTAGGTCTGCAGTTTCCTTTTTGATGGATTTTATATCTTAGCACTTGTGAATACATCATTCTACTTTAGAGAGGGAAAAATCAGATCTGGAATATCATGTGTTGTTTATTTCCCAAAGTTATTCAGCAGGCCTGACTGATCTGAGAGGGAGACCAGATTTACTAAGATCTGAAAAAAAAAAAAAATTGTGTTCTGTTGAATAAATTATCCTTGGCTTTTTTTTCTGTGGAACTTTCACTGGAAAGACATAAGTAACATGTAATCCCTCTATCTGTTTACATACATTTGACTCCTGAATTGCTAATATTTAAGAGTGCCTTACTGTGAATAATATGAATATCTACTGACCATTCCAAGAAGAAACTTCTTTTTTTTTTTTTTTTTAATTGGAGTTTCAAACAAATCTGTGCACGTTTACACGAAGATTTCATGAATTTTGGAGGCAGAAAGAAACCCCTGGTAATTATCCAATTAGGTATCCCTTCTTTGCAGCAGCAAGTGTGGCTGAAGTAGACACTTCAAATGAGATTTAAACTTTTGGGAAATACCCATCAGCCTGCACCTTGGGCTGCTGCAATTAGTTTAAGACCAGCTTTGTTCCCAGCACAGCCCAGGGTTGGCTGCTGTGTGAGCATCTCCCTCACCCTCACTGCAGGTGCTGCACAGGTAAATAAAACACAGGGGCAAATCGTTCAATTGCAGCAAAAATCTCCTTTCAGGTCCATCACAAGATGACCTTGGAGGTTACATTTTGTCCAGACATACAAACTTCTGTTACAAAATAGAGAAGGACCCAATTAGTCAGACTGGTGCTGAAGTACAGTAATTCCACGGGACATAAAAATTACATGTATTTTACAGAGAAGAGGCTTTCTGAAGAAGCACACTTGGGGTAGTCAGTAAAAGAGAAAAAGAGGGAAAGAAATTACACTTACAGAAAAAAAAGTGACCTCTGAATAACCATGGTTCAATTTTCTGAGCTTACATCCACTACTGATTTTAATTTTTTTCCCCTCCCCTGAATACAGTCCTTGCAGTCCCATTCTCCTGTTAAATTTCTGTACTTTTCTTCTCTGTTCTTTATCATAACAGGGTTCTTTAGCTTTTCTCTCCCAGGCTATCTGCCAGAGCTGGGTTACTGTGTGCTCACCCCCTGAGGGGCTGCCCAGCACCACCCAGCCCTGCTTTCTTCAAGCTGCATCAGGAGGCACTGGGTGATGGACCAATGCTATTTTTTAACCTTCTTAATTCTTAGAACAATCAGGTGGATAGATTTCTTTCTTCTTGATATCAACAGAAAGGCTTCCAAACCAGGTGGATCAAGCCTGGGGATTATCCCTTCCTGCACTCAGCAGCTGACTCTATACAATAAGGAATTAAGTCGTTTATTACTTTGTTACAAATATTTCTTCCCTTACTCAACGCCTTTTCTCCAGTATTTAAGCTTTCCACACATTATGCAAGTTAGACAAAGTGCTGCAGAATAATGCTTTGCAAAATTTTGATAAGATTGGCTGAAATTTTTAACATTTGTGTGGCAGATGAGCTCAGACTTCTCTCTTCTTATTACAATTAGGAAAGCTGGAATCAATTTTAGTTGTGTTTTTTTTTTTTTACCTTTTGGATAAATCACTAACAATGAAATTACTAACTTACTAATAACCACCAGGGAATAGCAGCTCCTGACCAACACAACTTTTGCTGTCACTTGGCATGGCCAGGGAGGAGCTGCAGAGTAGCTGAAATATGATTTTCCAATCTTGCATGTTCTATTAACTCAAGTAACTTTATAGATGCAGTCAATACAATAATCTGAAGAACTAACACATCAGTTGATCTTTTTGTTCAGACAACATTGAATATAATTTAAAATATTTACAGGTACTCTCTAGGAATTTTAAATATCACTTATGCATCAGGTGAAAAAGAACAGGACATTACCAGTTTCAGAGCTAAGGGGTACAGCTATAATCCAGCCATGTAGCAGGTATGGAGAAGCTGAAATATTGCCTGTGCTGAAGTAGGTATACAGATACTAAACAGGCTGATCTTCAGAGGGAAGTAAAACAAATAGACAAATGGATAAATCACTAACAATGAAATTAATGCTTTGACACAAAACATACTAAACACCTAATCTCAGTGTAAAAGCTCAGTTGCTTTAATCCTTAAGAAAGAAATATTTTATAGAAATGGTTCCCACCCTATTAGTCCCATTTTTTACTGTGTAGTTAGATCCTCCAAGGAAGTTTTCAAACAAGAAGTTGGAGTTTATTTTTGTAGTCAGACACAAGGGAGGGCACCAGAGCTCTGTTGCAGACTGCAGCTGGTTTCTTTCACACCTAATTGCTTTTCCATTTGCTGTTTACAGGATTGCAAAGATTTTGTGAAGATATAGAAATGATGATTGGATTTCAGCCAAGTAAATTCTGGAGGGTCTGTTGGGCATTTGTGACCCCAACTATTTTAACAGTAAGCAAAAAAACAAAAAAAAAAAAAAAAAAAACGTATA
>VZTT01026330.1:841-38974 GCA_013400855.1 Buphagus erythrorhynchus | reverse complement strand
GTTGTACACAAATAACTCTAAATTTACACATTGACATGGGAGCTGTGCATCTGGTCTCCTTTATAGCTGGTGAAGGTTAATACTTGTTCCTAGACTTTTGTACTTTTTAACTGGAAATATTTGTTTATTAATTTTTGTGGCCCTTGGTAAAGGAGTTGGTTTACTATTTTAATTTTAAATTACCACAACTCTCAAAAATATTTTTTGGCTATTGCCTGCAACTATAAAGTGCTTTTGTTGCAAGCTGATTTTTTTACTTATATTTTGTGTACTCGTGTGTATGTATAACGTTCTCAACAGTATTTGAGTTTGTTATTGCTGCTGTAGTTGTACTTACTTTATCTTATTCATTACTTTCTGTAACTCTTGCTATAAGTTGTTCTTTCTTCATTTCAGAGGCTTAACAGTAATGTTTGAAATAATGAAGACATATGGCCATACTTACGAAAAACACTGGTGGCAAGATTTGTTTCGGATTGTCTTCAGGATATTTGACAACATGAAACTGCCAGAACAGCAGACTGAGGTGACAAAAGTAGAGGAAGATAATTTACATGAGAACTACATTTACAGTAGAAAACCTGTAATGCAGCTTTGTCAAGTAATGTAGGGTAAACCTCAAAATTTGGATGGTGGACCTGTGGTTCTAGTAGCCTTGTTTTGTTTTAGTGGCATTCTGTTGGCAGGTGTCACTTTTTTCATTTTTTAAAGTCATTTGTGTAAAAGGCCTAGTAGTTTACACTAGGAACAACAGAAGAATAGCATAAAATGCAATGTATCTAGAGTTTGTAAGAACTGTAGTTTTACATGTGATGTTTGGAATCTAAGACACACAACATGCTCACTTGAGTGAGACTTGTAATCAGCAGTGAAGTCACAATTAAAAGCAATAAGTTCTATTAGTTCAAAAAATTTGATGACAAGGCAAAAACACCCAAAACCCTCAGCCAAACAGAAACCAAAAAACCCCATAACCAACCCACAAACAAATAAAAACCACCTGAAACAGCACTGTGCTGTCATTGCACACTTTTGCCCAGCCATCCGGGTTATGATCTGTCAAACCACTACCACGTACTGTTCTGAAAAACAACTGAAATGGGCTTTAAAATGTAACTAATGTGTAAATTATTAGTATTAGAAGTTAGATCAAAATTGTCAATTGTTTGGGAGGCTTTGTCTGGCTATTTGTAGTAGGACATACCTCACTTAGTAATTTTTTTTCCCTGGAAAATGGTTTAACAGAGCTTTAGCTTGGTGTTACATCATTGAGCTAAGATTGGACACTAAGACAGTTGTTAATGTTTGTTCCTGTAGCTCTTTTTAAACCTGCTAGTTAGCAAAGCAGGAGTTGAGGCTCTAAATTTTGAGGTTTTTATATGAATGAATGAATTTCATGTCACTGTAAAGCAAATTGAGTAAATAAAAATGTTCATCTATATGTATATCCAAAAATTTCACCTTAAGGTTGTAATTCTTCTTTTTTTTGACTCCTAGAAAGCTGAATGGATGACAACTACCTGTAACCATGCACTTTATGCAATATGTGATGTATTTACACAGTATTTAGAAGTACTTAGTGATGTTCTTTTGGATGATATATTTGCACAGCTGTACTGGTGTGTGCAGCAAGGTAGGAACTGTACAAACTATGTTAAAACAATGTTAATATTTTACTCTGTTGAATGTGAATAAACAAATGCACTGTTTGTCTCTTACAGACAACGAACAACTGGCACGATCTGGTACAAACTGTTTGGAGAATGTTGTCATCCTTAATGGTGAAAAGTTTACCCTAGAAATCTGGGATAAAACTTGCACTTGCATGCTGGATATTTTCAAAACTACAATCCCTCATGCGTAAGACAACTGTTAATATTTTTACTTTGTAAAACAGTTTAACTAGATGATTTACCCATTTCAAACTCTAGATATCTTGTAGGTGGGGTGAACAAAAAGCTGTTAAGTGTGGACTAGAGAGAAAGAGACTTACTTGTAATGTGATAAAAAATTAAGGTGTAGGTATTCTTCTGTATTGTTAATGATAAAGTGTTCAAAACTAAAATACTGTATAGGAGATAAGCAAAAAAAAAAAAAACAAAAACCAACAACCCCCAGAATGTAACATGAATCAGTTTTAAAGTTTTGTATTTTTGGAGAAGTACTATCTGATTTTTTGTTATTTTCTTTTTTGTAATAGAAGATGCAGGCTTTGCTGTTTGTAATTGCATGTGGAGCTTTTTCCATGAAATACTAAAATACTGCAGCGGTCTTACAGATTTAGGTCTCTGTGGTTTAGGTCTCTGTGGTTTATGGTTAATTTCCATCATATGTTTATATGTTTTAAGATTTAAGTCTCTGTGGTTTATGGTTAATTTCCATCATATGTTTATATGAATCTCAATATTTTTGTGAAAATGACCTTGGATATTTGATAACTCTTTCTAGTCATACAATAACTCTGTGTGAGGTTTCTTGGAGTAAGGCTGTACCATTCCAAGTACTGTGTTTCATCCAGTTCATATTGTTTGCTTCTGGGACCTGCTTTAGGCCTGAAGAAAACTGAAGCAAAAGGAACTTCTTGCATGTCAGTCTTACCTTAGAGTTATATATCAGATAGCACTGTAAGAGAGCTTCATTCATCCATTAAAAGATAAAATCTGTCACTACTTCACCTGTTTTTTAATTTAAGTAGGTATAAATTAATTCCGTCATTATGAAATGAAGCTGAAGTATTTGGGAGCTAGCAAGATACTCCTGCATTTTGATAACTGCCAAAAATAAAACTAGAACCCAAATCTCTGGATGTAGAAGTGCAGTTGAATTAACCCTAACTTACTATGGCCTGTACTTGGAAAGATTTTGAAGTTAATATTCACTAGCAGAACATTTGCTTTGGTTTCAGCATATGATCAAAACTTAAATTTCTGGGTATTCTTATAGTTGAATGTTAGAAACCTTTCTAGAGCAGCATTTTGGATATCTTAATATGTAGACATACTCAAAATATTCCTGTTGCCTTTAGTTATATCTAATTTGAAATATATGCATTATTCACTTTGATGTTGAGGCCCTTCTGCTTCTCCAGTGGGTTATTTTTCTTAGGAGAGTATCCAACACCTTCCTTTAACTTTCTCTTTCTTGCTCTTTTAATCTTTCTGTACCATCTTTTGAGAACTTCATTATATTATTTCTTCGTAAATTTCTGGGAGGTTCCCAACTTTTGTAGTCTTACTTTGATTTTATGTGAGGGTACTCATCATTTTGTCCTCCTCTTTCTGAGTCCCAGGAGACTTCTTTTTTCCTCTCTTTTTATGGGATCTGGTTCTTTTTCTGAGACTGCTGGTTTGGCTGACATTTCATATTTTTGTATCTTAGTCCCTCTATTAGCCTTTTTTTTGCAATGGAACTTTTCCTGCCCTTCCATCCTTAGTATTTTATTATTTTCTTTTTTGACAATGCGGTTTTAATACTTAGCTTGTTGTGGTGGCTGCCTCAGTGTTTAGAGAAGGCAAATGATCTTTTTTACCTTTGTTTTTCCATGCCTGGAAGTAACACAATAGTTAATGTTGAAATGAAGAAAGATAAATCACACAGTGGTATATATGAAAACTTCATGAGCAAGTGCTTTATTGCCAATTGTCTTCAAATAGTCAGAGGCTATGAATCTCTGGCGTGTAAAGTATCTTCTGGCAGAAGTTCTTACTAGTCTGATCAGGTAGGGTTACATTTGTTCTTTTTTAGCATTCATGTGAAACTTCTTCCAGGTGTTGTGCGGCTTCTCTAATTTAAGAGCAGCAATATTGGCTGTAGGAGTTCTTAGTTGCAGTATCAGCCTCTGCTGGTTTTTGGCAAGTTACTTTTTTGCAGAGAGGGTTGATCATATTTCCTTGTTTGGAAAATGTACTATAATATTTACTCAGCTACCAATTTCTGCAAGGATCAGTTACTAGAAAACCACAAACCATACTGCTGCCAAGCTTCTACAGGTCACTGAGGTGCTGATAGGTGAAGATACTAATTACAGAATGGCACAGAATGGCTAAAGTAGGAATGGACTCTGGAGGTTTTGTAGTCCACCCTTGTGCTTAGGTATGGCCACCCAGAGCATTTTTCCCAGGACATGTCCTGACTTCCAGCTATCTCCAAGGAGGGAAGCTCCACGACCTTTCTGGGCAACTTCTGCCTGTGCTTGGTCACCCTCACAGTGAAAAGCGTTTCCTAATGCTCATAGGGAACTCCCGTGTTTGTGCCATTGCCTCTGGTCCTGGCATTGGGAATCAGTTGGAAGAAGTCTGCCTCTGCTTTGCCCCCACATTTCAGATATTTATAGTATGTTGATGAGATGTCTTGAGCCTTTTCTTCTCCAGGCTAGACAGTCCCAGTTGTCTCAGACTCCTCTCATGGGAGAAATGCTCTAGTTCCTTCCTCACCTTTGTGGCTTTTTGCTGAGCTTTCTCCAGTAGGTCCGTGTCTCTCAAACTGGGGAGCCCAGGACAGGCCACTGTGCTGAGCAGAGGGACAGGGTCCCCCTCCCACCTGCTGGCAGCTCTCCTCATACAGACCAGGATAGTGTTTGCTTTCTCTGCAGCAAGGGCACCCTGTTCACTCATGTCCAGCCTGGTGTCCACCAGGATCCCCAGGGCCTTCTCTGCAGGCCAAGCTGCTTCCCAGCTGGGCAGCCCCCAGCACGTTCTGGGGCATGGGCTTGTTCCTCCCCAGGTGAAGAACTTTGTTCTTCCCTCATTGAACTGCACAAGGTTCCCATCAGCCCATTGCTGCAGCCTGTGGAGGTCCCTCTGGGTAGCAGCATGACCCTCTGGTGTATCAGCCACTCCTCCTACTTTGGTGTCATCCAGCTTCCTGAGAGTCCTCTCTGCCCCATCACTCACATCATTAAGATGGACAGATTGGACCCAATATTGACCCTTGGGGTGTACCACTGACCTCCAACTAGATTCTGTGCACCTAATCACCATCCCCTTGGCTTGGCTGTTCAGTCAGTTTTCAGTCCACCTCACTGTTTGCTTGTCTAGCTCATCGATTTTTGCTTATTTTAATGGTTTCTTTAATTTTTATTTTAGTTTAATTTCTCTTCTGTTTATAATTTTTGTTAATTTAAATTTTCTGAAGCTTCATGAGAGTGAGTCTTGGCTTTCTGATGCTGAGAAGTCCAGTGTGAGTGCCCTCTTGTCTTCAAAAAATTCAAGTGTTGGAACTGATTCCTTGCACAAATTATGATGGTCTGGCCACTCTGGCTCATAATGGCTCATTATCCCAGTACCTCAATTTATGTCCTTGCAGCTTTCAAGAATCAATTCAGTTCTCTGTTCTACTTTATTTGTCGCCTTATTACATGGCTCAGATTTTACCTTTTCTTATCTCCAATTTGTCTTTTTAGTTATCCACTGTTCAGTTTTCTGGAGATCGGTGGTATATTCATTTAGGATGCTTGACTTGGTGGGGAAAGCTCTCCCTTGGGAAATGCAGACACAAATGTCCAATATGTGTTACCACACACAGATTGAGACTAAAGATCCTGATTCAATCCTGCTTCACAGCAGTAGATTGGATAGAACAAGAAACAATGGGACAATTTAGGTTATCTAATCCAATTTCCCTCAATTCTTGGCAGGCACAGAGTCTCAGTAAGTTACAATCACTGTAGAAATTTTTTAGTGCTAAGGTTAAGATCCTCAAGACAGAAGTGTCCTATAGAAAATCAGCAGGGAAGAGATCAGAAGTATTGTCAGTGATTTGATACCTCATAGCAGCAATGAATACTGAGTGGAAGTGGTGAATTTTTAAGTGGAAAGAGAAACATAATCTTGGAATATAGCCGAGACAGAGAATGCAAAACATCGTCAAATGTGATTGTTCATGTGATTTGTTCTGCAGTAGATTCATTCTTTATTCTAGATCAAGCTTAAGGCAGTGTGAGAGAAGAGGCCCACTAATGGCACTAAACCACTGCCTTAAGACAAATCCAGTATTTCTGAGAAAAACTAATCCACCTCAGTATAGTCCACTTGTCCATCCAAGGTAGTTGGCAGAAATGTTGAAGTTCAACAAACACAGTACTTACACTTTTAAACGTGTGTGAAAGGATGAAGTGCACTTAGAATTGAAATTAATGCAAAAAGCCCACACCATGTTGAAGGGGACTTTTTAGATTGTTGGTTCTGATTTATATTTGAAACTTAGTAAATTTGGGAATGGTTTTGTGTTTTCAAGGCTGCTGACTTGGCGACCAGTTGGTGGGGAGTTCTGCTCTGGCTCTCCCTCTGATGCAAAAGAAAAACTGGTAAGCTGCTGAAATAAAACAATAACTTAAGATTGCCAGAGCTCAGTACAAATGTGTTGTGGTGTAGAATAGATGAAAAATAGACTTAAATACATTTTTCTGTTTTGATTTACTTGAATTTTTTTTCCAGCTCAGTGCTATTTAATGTTTAAAAATGGCAAGGAATTAGTTTATAAAGAAGTATGTATTTGTTTGCAGCAAAAGTTGACTTCCAGAAATTGGCTCTAGGTAGTTACATATGTTTATTTTAGGTAATGTCCTGTGTCTGGCAGATTTCTCTGATGGTGTATTTGGGCTTTGAGTTGTTTTGTGGCTTGAGTCATTGCTGTGGGGTTTTTTTTTTGTTGTTGTTTTGTTTGGGTTTTTTGTTTTTTTGTTTTGGTTTGGTTTGTTTTTTTTTTGTTTTTTTTTTTTGTTTGTTTTGTTTTGTTTTTGTGGGTTTTTTTTGATTGTTTTTTTGTTGTTGGGGGTTTTTNGTTTTTTTGTTTGTTTTGGTTTTTTTGGGTTTTTTTGTTTGTTTTTTGGGTTTTTTTGGTTTTTTTGTTTGTTTTTTGGGTTTTTTGGGGGTTTTTTTTTTGTTTTTTTTGTTTGGTTTTGGGTTTTTTTTGTTTGTTTGTTTTTGGTTTTTTTGTTAGAGTGGGGATTAAATGTGCAAGATGATATTTTTTGTTTGGACTTAGATGTTTATTAATTTTTATTTATATTACGGTTTTACAAACCATGAGTTCTACAGTACTTAAAGCTAACAAGCTAAAAATGGAGACTTCTTTCTTTTTACAAGGCTTTATAAGGATAAATTGTCTAATTAAGAAATTACACTTAAATTATTTTTACTTTTAACTCAATAACTATCTATTTGTGGCTCGTCATGCAGACTTTTCTATCTAATTAAACAATATCACTTAGACTCATGAAGAAGAACGTGAAAAAGAAGGACAAACTTCTGTTTCAAAACTTCCACTTTGCTTTTTATATATTACTATATTCTAAAACCTTAAATTCTAGGTTTTTCAGCATGTGATATTACATACTTTTATTTAAACTATACACTCATAATCCTAGTATTATTATTTAATTTTGAAAGCCTTTTCTACGGCTTCAGGTTAAATGTAGTGTTTTCTTGGGGAGTCAGTGCTTGTTAGCACAGAAAGTCTAAAATTTTCAGTTTCCCTAGTTCCAACATGTCATGGTTTTGTTTCATTTTGATGTATTGGTAAGAAGAGAAGCTGAAGAGGGATAGATTGACAGTTAGATTGACTTTTTCTTTTTTTGCCTCCAAATTTTCTCTTGTAGTAAGACATATCTGTTTAAAGTAGAAAATTTGTATAACTTCAGATTTCAATCAAGTGTTGATTGAATAAACTGATGTGAAATGTGGATTTGCCTGCAAGTAGCAGCCCTGTACCTGCTTTGCTACGGATGAGAATTCGTTTAGCTTTTGGACATCTCACAAGATTGCTGCATAAAGTTCTTTATAGATTAATGAAGCACTTGATACAAGTTCCTCAAGGATAATGACCCCAAATGAGCTTTACTAAGAGACACTGACTCCCTCCATTTATCTTTATGAAGTGTTAACATAATTCAGCTTAAACAGAGAATAAATGTTTGTGAAGGCCAGTTCTCATTACATGGGTATTGTACCTTCATGCTGTACCATGACTCATTTATAGTGGTTTGATCTAAACATATTGGCTATATTTTTGATCCATTTATGTCAAATATAATAGCATGCATAAATGGCAAATAAATGTCTTAGTCTTGAATAAATTGAAAGATCTTTTCCCTTTGAAATAGTTTAACACGAATGTTTTTTAAAATTATTTTTATCTTCAGCGTAAAAAGATATTTTACAACTTCAGAATTAACAGAACTTGTATAGTAAATGATACTAAAAGAAAAATATTTTGGCTCTCTCATTTAGTAGGATAGAATCTTTGCAGGCTTTGGATATTTGGATATTTTTGTCTCATTTTTCTTTAGGTTGCTCAAATATGATGGAGTGTTTTGCTGTCTGTAGACATGATACCTATTAAAATACATATTTTTACTTAGTAGAGATGAAAACCTTGGTTATCTACTGATATGAGAGGCTGAGGTGTTCTTTACAGGAACCTTTCAGCAAACCACCTACTCTTGATCTGGTAAAAGCTGTAGTAACTCTTGGGTGAGAGAAGAAATGCTTGGAGGGAATTCAAAAACCTATCTGAAAAATGCTCCTCATTGCCTTTTATATATACTTAAGTATTTGTTACTTGTTAAATTTTCAGTTGTTTTTTAGTAGCTCATCTTTCTAGTACATCTTTCATGAATGCTCATAGCAAATATGACTGAATTGAATGAAAGTGCAGTGTTGAAACAGCTCTGAAGAGCACAGCACTATTACCAATTACCAGAAGTTTTCTGTAAGTTAATTTCTTAATTTTTTTTCCTTTCTTTTCAGGATACAATCTCCCAGAAGTCAGTAGATATCCATGATTCCATCCAGCCTCGATCTTCAGATGGACGCCTGTATCAACCCAGCACAGGGCCCACGGTAGCTGAAGAAATGAGTAAAGCCAGGCCAGCAGCAAGTGCGTGCTCTGCACTGGTTTGGCATTTGGTATCAGTTGGAGTAGTATGTAGTACATGTTTGATACATTAAGAATCTTAGGGTGACTATATGATGCTTGTATCCCCAATCCTGTGTTCTGTTTATGCTGGATATTAAGCATAAACACTGGAGTGCTTAGTTACAGCCCCAGCTATGACTTCAGAAACATGATGTGAAGAAATCACATTGTTTAAATTTTTGTCTTCATGTAGTATGACAGAATTCTCATGGTCTCCTGTGGGTCCACATTTTTGGGCCTGTGTTTTGAAAATCCAAGAGTCCAACTGCAAGCTTCTAGGCTTTTTACCCAAAGCAAAATATTAAAAATAGAAGTCTCCTTACAATACTGTGTGAGATTTCTTTTCTTAGGAGCAGAGATTTTTCAGCACAAAATGTAACAGAGAAGCAGTAGCTGAAAAAGAATTCTGTCTATGATTTGAAGAGAGTATATCAAACCCTGATTTAAGATCCTTGTGCAGTTATGTGGTCGTATGGTAATTAGTTCTTGCCACAGCTGCAAACAAGCAATGATGCCAATGCAGTGCTAAGCCTCCTGCCTGGGAACAGCCTCTGGCTCTTGCTATTGCACTGAAGGTCCAAGTCACTCATTTTGGTGATTTTTAGGTAACAATGAACCAGGTTGATCCAATGTATCACAGACAACTTCAGGAAACAGTTTTTTAAGAAGTTCCAGTTGGTAACATGGTGGTTTGTCCTATGGTTAGTAATTCCAACAAGTGGATTCAGGTGGAGTGAGAAGTTTGGTTTACACATGTGCTTGAAGTTGAACTGTTCTTCAGCTTGCCCTCAAAACAGCTCAAAAATTTCTTTAGTTAATAAGTAATTTTCTTTCCTTTAAAGAATTCCCAGAACAGAAGTTATTTGCTGCTCTTTTGATCAAGTGTGTTGTACAGCTGGAACTCATTCAGACGATCGACAACATTGTGTTCTTCCCAGCAACTAGCAAAAAAGAGGATGCAGAGAATCTAGCAGCAGCACAAGTAAGTGGAAAAGATAGGTCTCTCTCTTTTTAACACCTTTTCCTCCAAAGGTTTTAAGATAAAGTTTCTTAAACTCCTGTAGCATCTGCTGATTTACAATTTTTACATGTGTTTGAGAATTTCCGTTGGATTGTTGAGATCTATTACAACTTCTGTTAAATTGCATTTGTTGTGCCAGGGCAGCACTGTGGAGATTAAAACATGTATTGTTCAGAGGGATTTATGTAACTGGGATGTGGATACAACCTTTAGTACAGTGTTAAGCTTAAGTACAAGTACAGGTGTAAACAGGGTAGGATTGAGTTATCACAGGAGCTTGCTGAAGACAGTTGTGAATTTTACTTCAAATCTTTTTTTTCTCTTTTCCTCTTTTTTCAATAGAGAGATGCAGTAGACTTCGATGTCCATGTGGATACACAGGATCAAGGAATGTATCGTTTCCTAACATCACAGCAGCTTTTCAAACTTCTCGATTGTCTGCTTGAGTCTCACAGATTTGCTAAAGCATTTAATTCAAACAATGAACAAAGAACTGCTCTCTGGAAAGCAGGTGAGTCAGTCCCCGTGGAGAAATACTTTGTGATAGTGTGAATTTTGACCCAAAAATTGGTCAAAAGTACTTTGATGCTAAATGTTAAAGTTGAAGCTTTAGCTCTATAACTATAGGATTCCTAAAGGGAGGAGACCTAATCTGTGGAGGTGCAAATATCTCTGCTTTCCTAAAATTTAAGGTTTCACTGAAGTACAGCTGCCAAGCTGATTCTTGGCTGAAGGTGTGAGTCCCATGCTTGAAAGCTGCAGGCACAAACACAGGTTTCACAGCCACTTGGAAGCTGATACTAAAAATGGGTGTCAAACATGATTATGGCACATAGAAATAGGTTAATTTTTAGCAATGCTCCATTGTACTAAATATTATGAGAAATTAATTACCTGAAGTGGTTCTTCTGTCTGTGTGCAGAAAATGCTTAGAAAGAGTAATGGGGGACTGTAAGAAAGAATGTCATCTGAACCAGAAATCTAAATGGATGCTTGGAATTCGTGTAGGTTTCAAAGGCAAATCAAAGCCCAACCTGCTGAAGCAGGAGACGAGCAGCCTGGCCTGTGGGCTGCGCATCCTGTTCCGCATGTACATGGACGAGAGCCGCACCAGCGCCTGGGAGGAGGTCCAGCAAAGACTGCTGAAGTAAGGTCCATGGAGCTGAACCTCTTGGTGTTATTGCTGATGTTAAACACAGGGTTTATGTAAAAACCTTACATGTGGGTTATGTAAAAGGATAGACCTTCTCTATTTGCAGTAGACTTCTAGAGCTAACACATGTGTATGGTGGTCACAGCTAGTATTAAGAGTTTTGTGTTCTGTGGGGAGTGCTGTGCCTCCAGCTACTGATGCTGTCTCTCCTTTTTCTTCTCATTACATGTTTTGCAGGGAGAACAAAGATTTTTGTCACCTTTTTGTTTTTTTATCATGTGGGTAGGTGGGGGCTTATTGTAGTTCCTCTTTAAAAAGGAAAGCAG
Organism: Buphagus erythrorhynchus; assembly: GCA_013400855.1. NCBI lineage: Eukaryota > Metazoa > Chordata > Aves > Passeriformes > Sturnidae > Buphagus > Buphagus erythrorhynchus. Next base: position 27,558 of record VZTT01026330.1, on the reverse strand, counting down.
CTATCACCTAAACTCTTTTTTTTCTTTCACTAACCTGAGGTATTTTAGGGAACTGGCACTGTTTGTTCTCATTTTCAGAAATGGACACTGGGCTTAAGCAGCCTTGTGAGCATACAGAGGCCTTTGGCTCTTGGTCTGAATATTTTTTGTTTACAAAATTTTCAAGAAACTGATGGAATTAGGGAGGGCTTCAAACCTCAACGGCAATACTTAAGGCTGAGTTAAAGGTTCACAGGCTAGGAGGCAGAGCTGAAAACTGCCTGGTTACATGAACATGAGATGCTCCTGAAATCCACATGGCATTTTGTCACATGCCTCTCAAAGAGCACTTGCTATGTGTCAAATACATGCAGGCACAGCATAATCACATTTTGTCAGCTTATTTATTACTGAAGTCGTAGGACTTTGGGTTTGAGTTGAACAAAGTCACTGCTTTCTGTTGTTAACCAGACTTAGAGCAGCTTTCAGAAAACAATGCTGTTCTACACCAGGGCTCTACACTGCCAGAAGTTGCAAAGCCAAAGCGCTCTCTCTGCAGTAGAGCTCAGAAGGAAATGTGAGTTATTATTTTTTGTGTCTTTTGTTTCCAGTGTCTGCAGCGAGGCTCTGAGCTATTTCCTCACTCTTACATCAGAAAGTCACCGGGAAGCCTGGACTAACCTTTTACTCTTATTTTTGACTAAAGTCCTGAAGATAAGTGATGAAAGGGTGAGTAACTGTTTGGAATGATGTTTCAAATGACATGTACAGGTAAGAAGCAGTCCCAGTCTGGTTCATCACACACAGTTACAGACTTGACTTGAAAAGCTCCTGCTGCTCTGTAGACACTCTTGTGTTCAGGGAATGTACATTCAAACTGCACTTGACAGATACTGACACTAATAATTCAGTGTGAAGGTGCAGTGAGTGATAAAATAAAACGTGTCAGAGACGTTTTAAAGATGCTGGAATCCATTAGAAGTGTGTGTTAAATTGTTTTCACCCCTCTTCTGCTGAGGAAGACAATTAGTGATGATATTTTATTCAAAGAATTAACTCTTGTTTCTGCCAACAGTGCTGCAGATACATGTACACCTTGACCTTCTCCAAAGCAATTCTGCAGTAAATAAATCCCTGTTTAATCTCCCTCTGTTTCTAAGAAAACTTGGCTGAAATAATTAAGTGAAAAAGGCCAACTCCAAGAAAAAACTCATCATAGAAAAATATTTCCTCTTGGAGAATAAGCATTAATAAGGAGCTTTGTGTAGCTGGTGAGCATCTGTCAGAGTACATCACAGCTGTCTTAGTCTTATTCTAGCACTGCTAATTTCAGTTGTAAAGGTGTTTCTGCTTGTCACTTTGTGGGTTTCTCACCCTCATTTGAGAGATTATTTAAAATTCTTATTTTGCAGTGTGCTTTCTGAGGTGTACCAATGTTTAATAGTCATTTCTTGTTTGTTTTCTCCTCAGTTCAAGGCCCATGCCTCATTCTACTATCCTTTGTTGTGTGAAATCATGCAGTTTGACCTTATTCCTGAGCTTCGAGCTGTTTTGCGAAGGTTTTTCCTGCGGATTGGTGTGGTTTTCCAAATATCCCAACCACCAGAACAAGAGTGTGGAATAAGCAAGCATTAGCAGATATTGATGCTCTGTTACAAAGTTTATATTCCTCAGCTAAATAAAAGGACCAGGTAGCTGGGCCATTCTGTCTGGATCTCCATATAAATGATTTCTTTCTCTGGCAACATGTATCCAAGGGTTCACGGTACAGACGCTTACAACTGTAATTCTGGCTTGCAACACTCCAGTCCCTCTCTTTCCTGGCGGATTCTCTCTCACCGGTTTCTCTTGCCTGGCTCATGCTGAGCACAGAGCCAGTTAATAGCACAGTCCCCTTGTCAGCACGGGCTGCAGTGTCCTTTACTGTCCTAGACAGCAGTATAGCAACACATGTTTGTGGCAGGTGTGAAGGTAAAATGTACCCAAAGAAACATATATATGTAAAGGTTTGAGCTTCTGCGAGAAGTACAACTCAGGAGAGCTGTATTTTGAAGGATAAAATGTTTATAGTGAAAAGAAAATGGAGATTATTGTTCATGGAAAAAAATATTTAGCAACTATGTCTGATACTCTTAAGATTTTTGCACACTCAGGCTGTCTGAGACATTGGTAATCATCCTTCTGTGAAAAATGTACAGAGATGCAGGTCTGTAATATAAACTCTTTAACACTATACAGTTCTTCCTGAATTATTTTATTTCTGTATTACTGATTTGTTGAAAGCCCATAACTCTTCCTTGTTTACCAAATGCACTAGAAGTTTGGGTTTCTTTTTTGGGTTGTGATTTTCTTTTTCCTTTTTTGTTATTTTTGTTTTGTTTTGTTTCATTGTAGCCCAGAAGTTATTGTTGCTGACTTCTGTCAAGAGCAGCAGTAGAAATATCACGACTGACATAACTACCTGTAATATACTTGTTTTAGGGCTTTTAAATATAACGAGCCATTGAAATGATGATCCTTCAAGGACTGGAACTTGAATCACTGCAAACAAGTCTAGGTTGTGTCTGCTGTCAGATGTTTTTTGTTTGATGTAGATTTCACTCTTATGTACAGAATTTAATGTTGGATATATTCAAGTAACAAATCTGGCATGGTTTAGGGATGGTTAAATTTATTGGAAATGTATTCATACTGTGAATTGTGCTCTGATGGTTAACAGACGAGATTGTCAAGCATTCTGTATTACAATGGATGTAGAAATTTTTTTCAGATGGACAAAATGTATATGGTACAGATATGTAAAGTTTTCTATGTAAAAAAAAATTCTGTACAACTTTCTGTACAATATTTGGTTCTCATCTGGCATATTCTAATCAGGTTATAGGTCAATAAAGTTTTTGAACTCTTTCATCAGTGCAATCAAAACCAGTCTAATCCACAGCTACTTGTTTTACAGTTTGCTTTGCCTCTCACGCTTTTGTTTCGAAGGAGCAAACCCCAGGCCCCAGGAGCCGAAAGCTGGGTGCTCTCTGGTTGACTGAGATGCCTCTTCTCACTGTTAGAGACAAATATAGGGGGAAAAGGAATGGCTTATTTAAAGAAAAGGTGGGCAGGGCTGGAGGAGAATAAAAGCACTACGTGAACTGGTCATATGGACCCTGTAGTGCTGCACAGATAGAAGCTCAAGTACTGTACTTTGCTCTCTGGGGATTAAAAAGCAAACACCAAAGAGCTGACAGAGAAAGGGGGAAGGGAATGGCTAGGATTGCAGTTCTGCTGACTTGGAACACATCAGCCAACTCAGCCTTGTCAGTGTCTTCGATTTTGTAAGTAAAAGTGGAATTGGATTGCTCTCCTGTGTTCCCACAAAACTCCTGACTGGCACAGGAGAGCAGTGTGAAGAGCAAGGTTTGTGAGGGAGCCTCCTGTCTCTTTCAGGATAATGAATCTGCCACAGACATTCACAGCAGGCTCCAGAAATAAGTGTAAGCAGTTCAATGAAATAGCTATGGAAAAGCCAGGAAAGGGAATTAAAATGCTATGACCTGTGATTCAGAGTTTGGTCACAAAGTTAATTGGAGTGGAGCAAAACCAAATAGCAATTACCAGTGTCAGAAGGGGGAGAATTGAGGTTATTTGAACTAATTGTAGCCTTTCCTCTGGGACTGTATTTTACTTGTTCAGTTTGTTGTGCTGTGTTTAGATCTTAAACTGCTGTGCTAGGCCAGACCTGAAGCCTTTGTTTGACAGTGATTAGTAACAATTTTTACAGTGAGTATAATGTGTCCCATCCCTTTTCATTGCCATACTCTCCCCCGTGGCTTCAGCAAACTCTTCTGAGACCATTACCAGGGTGTTTCTGACACTGCTGCCCTGAGAGCTATTTAAACAGCCACTGTTCCTTGTGTCTGCCCAATTGCTTTCTAATCATCTATCTGTATTCAAGATAGAACAGTGAGTACAATGAATTATCTAAAAACTTGGGCACTTGGGGTTGTGGGGCTCTTTCTGGCTTTAAACCTCACTGCTTCATTGTTCTGTTGTGTACTTCTCTTTAGTAATGACATTTTTATTTTACAGCCTGGCCTTCTCATGCCTTATTTATTGCTTATATGGAAAAGGCTCAATAGCTGTTTAATTTTGGTTCATTGGGAGTTGAACTTTGGTGTCATCATAACTCTCCTGTGCCTCTCATTAGTTCTTGCAATGCCAGAGCAGCACCAGGTGTGCTCTGGCATTGTGTTCAACTTGCAGCTCTCTGAATGCTCACATTTATGGTAATTGTCAAAAATCTGGGGTCGGGGCAGAAAATAGGTTCTCTTTTAGTCATCTCAATATCCATCAGGGCTGGGACTGCAGATGCATGTATTTTGCACATCAGGCTGTCACAATAAAAAGTTAGGGAGGCAGAAAGGCCCTGCCAAAAGCTGAACTTTGGAGAGGCAGAGAAAGCCGAAGATAGATCAGGAAAGGGAAGATGGAAAGGACTCGGAGTGTCCTGGGCAGCATCCTGAGTGCCCAGGGGAGAGTAGCTGCAGGGAAGAGTGGAATTCATGGTGCTAAGGGCTGCTGAGCAGTGAGGTTACAGTAATTTCAGTGGTTTCAGGCCACAGCACAGGTGAAGTAATTCAGAGAGGGCTTGTGCCACATCCTGGCCTTGAACCGGAGGAAAGGAATGCCAGCTTCTGATGGTCTGTGGCATTTATGAAACTGACTGCAGTGAAATGAGGGTTACTTTTTAGGGGAACAATTTATGCTTCTCTCAGGGGAAAACTCCCATTAAAATTAAGGCATGAGGAAGAGAAATTCTGCATCTAGCCTGGAGCTGGTACAGTGAATGTGTCTTAAAGTTGAACTTGTGAGGCAGAGAGCCATCAGAGCAGGTGACAAAGTATAAAAGGCATAAGGTGGGCTTTGTCATGAGAGGGTGGTAAGTGTATTATTATAAAGCATTTTCACAAAGCTATTTCCCCTGTCTCTGAGAAGTCCAGACTGAAGCAGCCATGCAGCCTGAGGTACCTGCTCCAGCCCAGCCTGGGGATTACACCAATGCCCCTGCCTGAGTGGCCACCACTGTCAGAGCCACAATAATGAACCTTCTTACTGCTGACCCAGAAATTCAGGGCAAGAATTACCCTGATGTGGTAAATCCTCTCTGGGAAGGAATGTGCTAAGCCCATGAAGAAGCTCAACACCAGGCAGGTTCATCTGTCAGCAAACATTGCCTGCCATCATCATGGAACTGCTGTAGCCTTCAGACAGATTTACAAAAGCTTGAAGGTGGCATTGTAGTAAAAACAAAAGACCTTTGTAAAAAGTCCTTGTTTTCATCAGTGCTTTATTAGGGTCTTTTTTCCCCCCTCTTGATCAGGTTTAGGCCTCTGGGTGGGAATTTCCTAACCAAGAAGAAAGTTGCAGCATTACCCCTGCTTCACCTCGGTTGTGTAGTTCACTGAACTCCTAAAATCTTGCTCTATGTCCTTCTTGCTCAAGCTCTGTGGTCTTAAGCAAGAGATTTTCCATGTTTTTATTTCTTTGGAGACAGCCTTAACATTCCAGTTTGTTCATGAGTACATGAAAGGTGAAACTGAAGTCATAAAGAAAATTGAAGTCGGCTTTCACAGTTTTTATAACAAAAATAAGTTTAGTAACAAAATACTTTATTAACTCTTCAATCAGAAACATAAATATATTCAACAATATCTGTATTTTCAGCACATGACAAGTTAGGGAGTACAAGACACATTGCCAATAGTCATTTTTTTCCCATGGAAGTGTTAAGCTGTGCTTTCATGCAGGACAGCATTTATCCTGTATGAAAACCAAGTGTCCTTCTTCAAGTTACTCACTCTTTGGGTAATGCCCTTCTGCTGCTGGGCTACTCTAATGCCAGAAAGTTTTGGAGTTTGACTATAAAGCTAAAAAACATCTTTGATTTAATACCAAACTCACACACCACACTGTTTCTGAGGCTGAAACGTAAGTTGTATAAAAAGTGCAAAAGCTGCCAAGCTATTCCTCCATTCCCCACGTCATGGAATAGACAACATCCCTGTGCTACATCTCTGTTCCACTGCAGTGTCTGATCCTTTATTATTGCTGTTTTCAGTTACGCACAGCTCCTTGCTCTACCCTGCAGGACTCCCGGGCCGGCGCAGCGCTGCCCAAGGCTCCTCCCCGGGCGCTGTCAGCCGTGCGCGGTGGAGAGCCCCTGCCAGCCCAGCGGGAACGCCTTCTCCGGGGACAGCTTCCCTGCGCTCGGCTGCTCCTCCAGGAGTCTCCGGAGCGTGGCCGACGTTCCCGGGCGCAGCCAGGGCTCTGTGGCCACGGTGTCAGTGGAGCTGGCGTGGGACTGAGCGCGCTTCAGAAGGTCGTCCACGTCCCCTAAGGAAATGTCATCACCTGAGAGGAGGAGAGCAGCACGCGTGTTAGAGGGGACAGAAGCTCTTCCCATCAAAACACTGGGCAGGCTTGGCTGCAATCAGTGCATTAATAATGCTTTTAAATGACATTTCTACTTAGCACACGTTTGCTGATGTTCTGGGGAACTGGGTCTCAACAGCTCCCCACCAGCAGCTCAGCAAGGGGATAAGGACACAGGCAGGGATGGGGAGGACTCGGCAGAGGGTTCTTGCTTTCCAAAAAGCTTCTGTTTAGGGAGAAGTCAAATCTATCACTGCATATATGCATAAAATGCATGTAAAAATAAGCCCATCAATTACAGTGGCCTAACGGAACCTTATATAGACAGTCTCCTCCTGAGGAAGAATTGTTTTAACTTGGTTTAATAGTGCAAGCGAGCCTGTGCATCACAGCTCAGCACAGCTCAAAACCTCAGTGCAATGTCATGCTGAAAGTGGCTACGTTGGGCTCTTCCAGCTACAAAATAAATCCCACTCAACAAAAAGCAGAACTGCCTTCCCTTTGAACTTGGAGTCATCATCACTCCAGACCCTACTATTATTTGTTTCAATTCTGTCAGCAATCATACATACACAATACCTTAAACAAATAGTTCTTAGTGTAGATTATTAAACAACATAAAATTTTACTCTATATAAAGGGTTATAAATGTATACATTTCTCTGTGCTGTTCCATTTTTTGGCTTCACAGCATTTAAATTTTACATAGATCAAAAAAATTGTGCAAACCCCAGCTATCTATAATGACTGAAAATTGCAATGTTTTCCTCTTAAAACTGAGTCACATCAAGTGAGGAGGTTCTGGTGTTTAAGGTGGGCATAAAAATGTTTAAGGACTCTGGATTAGGAAAAAAAATTTTTTGCAGAAACATCCTAATTCAAGCAAAATAGAATTGTATATTCTTTAGTGATTAAATAATTCACGTAAGCAATTAGTAAGTGTCATGTAATTTAAGTATTTGGATGATTTTTACAAATTTCAGGGTTTTATTCTGCAAAAATGATGACTTTTTAAAAATGAGAATTTAAACCAAAGCTTCTCTGAACATTCTCATTAAAAACTGAAAGTTGAAGGTCTAAACATGGGTATGAGAGTCCAAGGCCTGGAGAAGCAGCAGGCAGAAGTGCAGGGGTGAAGTGAAGGACAGGAACTGCACAACCCCACATACACTGAGAGCAAGGGCTCAGTTTTCCTCTTTGTCTGTTGGTTGGATTGCAGGTTCTAAAACAAAATGCCAAATACTTTTTGTTCCAGAAGAACTTGGCACGAATCATTAGTTCTGTCACATCATACAGTCAGTGATCTGATCTGATCATCCTCCAAGCCTTCCCAGTCTGGTTAAAACTTGGCTGCAACACTAGAAGTGAGAGCAGACCTCCCTCTCTCTAGGGCCTGTCATCTCCTGTGCTTGAAGATGGCAGAGTGAACCTTTTTGTCTCCTAAATCTGGGGTCAGATGAACTCTCCTGTGGGTTGGAACCCACAGTTTTTTGCATATATATGTTTAGAGGGATTAACAGCAAACAGCAGGAAAAGTGATACCTAAAGAAAATTAATTTTCTATTTGCTGCTTTAAGAGATGATATCTAGCAAAAATAAAAATAAGGTTGTTTAGAGACAAACAAACTGTGAATGTCCAGGCCAGCAGGCTGCATTTTCCCACACAACTACTACTACCTTTAAAGCAAAGCCTTTAAATCTTGCAGATGTGAGAGGCAAGATCAACTGTTCTGCCAGAGGTAAGATTACAGTGCACATCACTGGATCAGACTCCCTTGGTGCTGCTTTTAGAAAGCACAAGCAGATCAGCTGCACTGCAGAACTTCTTCATGAATTTCAATACTTTGCACACTCTGTATAAAACTGCTCCTAACTGGGACACACATCAAGACTCTTGAAAATTCAGTTTGCATGTGGAGGCTGAGGGTAAGGAAAGCTTTTCCTTAGCATGAAATTCTGGCTTAGAAATTGAATGGTATCTGGATTCCTGCAAAACACCAACAGCAGCACATCTTGTGTGCCCAAATCTGTGAGAATTCCCTCTTCTGTACCTGAGCCTGTTCTTGTTTATGTCCTTAGGAGTACATATACCTTGCTTGACAGAGACAGTATCTCTGGCTTGCAACTCCATCCCCCAAATATTCACCAAGTCTACAGTGATGGGAATTTTTTTGGATGAGTGAAAATAGAGGAGAAGGCCTGACTCCTTTTTTCTAATTTTCCAATTAAGAAAAGAATACTAGGATGCCTTTAGGATTCCCACATCAGTCCCACAGGAGAAAGTGAACTGCTGTGAACAGAGCCTCCTTATTGAAACAGATCAGCTCTTAGAATTTATCAAAGCCTGTGAATTGCCACCTCTGGTCATTGCAAGGGAAGATAACCAGGTTCCTTAGTGATATATTTGAGATACTTGTTTTCTCTCAGCAGTGTCTCTGAGAGCAGAGGAGAAATGACAGTCCTGCTCCTTGGAAAGCAAGATGATGCCACAAGGGTTCTTTCAGACTGTTAGGGAAAAGGAGTTAAAAACTTGGCTTCATTCATTTTTGATGTAACATCCCTGAGTGCCAGGAGGGAACAGGAGGGCAAGCAGCAGTGCAGCCTGAATGACCACAGCTGAGCAAGAGGATCTGTTGCTGCCTTTCCAAGAGGCACAAATGCTAAGGATGTGTAAGGCTGAAGCTCTGGAGGCTGTGACAAACAGAAGGCAAGCAAAATAAAAAGTGTAGTGCATACAGTATGAGGTGAAATTATAAAAGAGCTGAAATACAACAAAGATAGGGAAGTAAAAGTAGTTCACATAGAAAATATAACTGGGTGGAGTAAAATTAGTAAAGAGTTTATTTAGATTTTAGAAGAAAATTAGTATGAATAGGGTTTATTCTTTTAGTGACTTAAAAACCACAGTGAGATGGTTAAAACAACAAAAAAAAAAAAGGATGAAGTGCTTGTAAGAGTACCCATAGCAACAGAATCAAAAATACTGCCAGCATCTGTACTCTCATTAAGTTTATAAAAAGGATACTGATACTGTAATTGCCTAGACAGCATAGCAACTACCTCCAAAAAAAGGGAGATTTCAGACTCATAGGAAAGAATCATTAGCACAAAGTGTATGAACTGGGTCACAATCCATGTGAGAAATTAGAGGCCATTATGGTTGCCATGATTGGTACTTCATACACAAAAGGGATCTAGATCAGGCAACCAGCATTTGGAGATGCTCCAAGACACCTCCCAGCACCTGATGTAAGAAACATGGAATGAATTCAAGTGTGTGTGCAGTGAAAGATGTATCAGTATCAAATACTCACATACTCAAATACTGAATGATCATTAATATTAACAAACCACTAGAAAAATCAAATTAACTAGAAACTGAAGTACTTAATCATATACAATTTCTCTGGCATATCTTCATGCTGGTTGGACCACAGACATCTGACTCCCAGGAATGCCAATAAACTCACACAGGCACCTCATCATCATTCATCACTTGGGTGATTTATTTCTTCCCACTGCCATTTCAGCTGTGCAGCTGGATGTCCTCATCCTGCTGCCCACACTGCAGTGGTGCTCACAGGACAAGCAGCAGTGACTGATCAGACAGGAATATGAGCATCTTTTCCTACTCTCCTCCTCTGAACTTAATCTAAAGAGGTTGTGTTGAGGTGAGCTGGGGAAGCCCTTGTACCAGCTACAGAGCTCTAGAAATAACTCCTGTGTTTAATCTGATTGCTCACTGTTCTGCTACATGAAGCCTACTATTATTTGTTCCTTTAATTACTGTAATTACTTAGTGTTCACTACATCATCTCTGCTACAGGGAGCATACCCAAGGAAGGAGATTTCTGCTGGAGCTCAGTCAGTCTGTGCAGTCGCTCCTCGTTCTTGCCTTTCACCTGATCAACGTCGAGGCTGAAGTTTGAGTGCAAAGAGAAGCTGTCAGGCTGCAGCAATGGTGTCTGCCCTGGTGGAACTTCCTCCTGCTGAGAATCCAAAAATGCACAAATCCTTCAGTTAAACAGCATCCTTTTTAAAAGGGCAAATAGCTACATGTGTACTCCCTCAGGAGCCATAACATGGAGTCACTGTGGAAGCACAGGAACTGTCTGACATTACATCTGTCAGTTCTTACACGTACAGCACTCTCCAAAGCTCTCTGCCTTAGTCGTCTCCTCTCCCTTGCAGAAGGTGGATGCTGTGGTAATAAATTCACTTCTTCTAAGGCAGAAAATGTTTCTCCATTAGCACCTGGAAAAACAGGTGAAATAATTTTCAAAGAAATCAAAATACCAGAGAGTGCTCCAAACTGTTTATGTTTTGAAACAATCCAATATATTGTACTTGACTCCATCACAGGAATATATTCGCTACAAATTCTGTTTATACCCAGACCTTTAAAGTAAATGAGTACTGAAATGAGCACAGCACCTCCACTTGAAAGACAGAACACTTGGAAAACCAGAGTCATAACAAGATACAATCATGTAACAAATTACGTTTGTGAGTATGTTACATGGAATACATAATAACATTACATGGACTCTCGGTGTTACATGGAATATAACACAAGATCTATGTCTTAATCACACATCCTTGGTCATATCTCTGCCTTTTCACTTAATAAAATGTTAGAAACTGTTCATACAAGAATAAATAACTACACTTTTTGATCATACTTGTATCACATTACTGTGGGGGGAGCTTAATCTATTTTTATAATATACATGAATCCTAAGGTCATGTCTCTGCTTCAAACTTGTCTATTCCCCTTCTTTTGCTGACTCTGGAAACTCTTTCAAACAAGTACTTTTGTTTTTTTCCTGCAGGACCAGCACCCCTGCTGGGGCTGCTTGGTGCAGACAGTGGCTCTGTTTCCTACTGCAGCCCCTCTGGCATCTTCAGGAACAGAGCCTCCCAGGAAAAGGAAGGACTCTGCTCAACAAAACCCCTACAGAATCCACTACCAACTACTCTTTGTGACAACAAAGTCATGTTTTGGAAAAGTGGTTAGTCCAGTATATCACATAAAGTTAAAAAAAAATTAGAAGATAAATGTGTGTAAATTCTAAACATAACAATTAAACAGTTCTTTTGGTTGCAAATTGACTTATGCTTGAAAAATTAATTTGATATCAAACAAGTTCAGAATAACAAAGATATTTTTCTTCTTTTATATTGTCAGTTGTTCTTTTCCCTAAAAATACATTTTTTTTCCTCTCATCTTTTCTCTTCCCCAGTTTCACCAAAGGTACTCATGCTCTTATTACAAATGTTTCAAGTAAAAAAATCAAAGCATAATTTTGAAATGGTGTAAAGCTAACAATTCAGAATTCCAGCTACATGACCAGCTGAATTTCACTATATTCAAAATAGTGCTGTTACTCTGAATATAAAAAATGGTTTAACAATGTGAATTTGTCACATCAAAGGATGAGCTTAAGAATTTATTTGTACTATTAGTGTATCATCAGTATCAGATGCTACCTGTTCCTGTAAGCATTTATCAGTCAGATCCTGCTACACAGAGATGCTTTTAAATCACTGCATTAACATTAATGGATTCTAGTGTTTTCAGTGAGGCAAAAAAAAAGGAAAAAAGAAACTAATAAACCACTTTATATCTAACTGCCTCAAATTTCTGAGCCCTAGGAGATAAACATATGCAATGCTGACATAATAGATGTCAAAATTGAGTTGGATTTTAAACCCATGTCAAAAAATCTCAACCAAAACAGAGGGTAGCATTACACTCTTCTTAGAAAATGGCAAACACTGTTAAAATAAACCCCCCATATTTCACAAAAGACCCTCAGACAATGTGAGCAGCACAACTCACAGAGAAGGCAGCATACAGAGAATGACAGTTTATTTTTCATTTCAGGGATGGAAGTCACCAGATTCATCTTCAGAATGTCAGTAGCTATTTATAAAGCCCAAATAATGCAAAGGATAACACATTTTTGGTTAATGCATACAGCTCACTTTTGAAGAACATGGTTTTCATCACTCATAAATGATCTGGGGGGGGAAGGGAGAAAAGGGAGTGGGGGAAAATAAATAATATGTTAGGTTAACTCCAACACCTCACTAAATTGAGAGTACCAGCTGGATGGGAAGAAGGGAAAAGGTGAGAGGAGTATAAATATCATGAACTTTATGAAAGTGGTGAATAACCAAGAGCACCCCATTACAGAGGTGGCAGCCTCAGAGCAGATGATAGGACATAGTTCACAGAAGGCACAGGTTGGATATTTATCCATACAATACTGCTGATGGTAATCAGGGATTCAAAAATGCTGACAAGAAGTGCTTCAAAAAAGACAACCTACAAAAGGCCCAGCTTAGCAAGACTTACGAAATGCCATCAGCTACAGGTCACTGGAAGCTGGAAGAGTCCTGAGTGTCTGGCCTGCATCTTGTGTTCCTCTCCATGAGCCTGTCCTGGCTGAGATGGGATATTTGGCCCCAGCCTAGACTGATGGGCTCTCCTCAGGTATCCCTTCACCACTGGGCTGTACTAATACACCACAATCCCTAACCTGAAAAGGAAGATTTTGCAGACTACAAAGAGAACCAAATGCACTGAACAAGGCTGAAAGCCCCCACCCTGTGGCTCTTCCCAATGCTAGGTTCTTGCACATTAACAGATTGTGCTTGAATACATTTCAAATGAAAAATTCTGCTTTTAACCAAAGCCAGAGAAAATAATAATCAGCTTACAGAAATACTGTTTCATTAAAAAGTACCCACAGGACTCTACTGCATCTCCCCTACAGCCAAGAATAAAAACCTTGCAAGATGATTTCCCATAGAGGACTGAAAGAAATTTCAAGATACTGAAATGCCTGCTAATGATAAATAACATGTAAAGGCCTGAGCTGGTTGGGTTTTTCTAGCCTTATTATTTCTAGTTACTGGAAATAAAACAGCACTTTTACATCCATGCATATAAAGGTTGAATAGAGAGACATTACGAGGCAGTCTGTACAAAAATCTTTAGAAAACTAAAAATCTTCTGCTTCAGATGATAAGTAAGTGACAATGTCTGTAAGTATGATGTTGCAAGTGAAATGAAATAATATGTGAACAGCAGAAAAGTGACTAATTTAGAATGAATTGCTATTTTATACTCATATAATCATACTTAAAATCAAGCATGCTTGTAAATCAAAAGAATAACCATGAAAAGAATCGCTGACTGTCTAAGACTTTTGTATTTCACTGTGGACAGATTGCAATTGCAAGCTGTGATTGCCAATAAATTATATTATTTGCAGCAGAACAATAGAAAAGCATTGCCTATGTTACCATTGTAAGACATTTCCTGAATAAATATTAGCTTTTCCTTATCCAAAGCTGGGAAGATGTCAAAAAAAGCCCCTTGACAAGACTAGCCTCCCAGACGAAGCATGAAGAGCACAGAAAGATGCTTTCTCATGGAAAGATGTAAGGTGGTAAAGGGCAACTGAGCAGCATTGTTAAATTTAGGTGTCATCTACACAAATTTGTTGCAGTAAAATCTCATAAATCTCTGCATTTTAATTTGGAGACACAACTTCCTAATACTTCAAACCAATCACCATAGCTACAACCACTGCAACTTCTAGAACAGTAATAAGCATTTTAGAGACACAGCTTTAGACTAAACCACATGTCTGTACACTCACAACATGGTGAAGGGGAGGCATAAACTCACCAATAAAAGCGCTGTCTGATTCCAACAGTGAATTTTTCTGGAATTCACTAGATTTGTTCCTGAACTACAAAAGTGAAACAGAAAAAATGGAAATTCAGAGGCTTCAATACATTTCTGGGGCCAAATGATAATTAATGTAAATTAATTGCCAAACTTCTGCAAAGCAAAGAGCAGCTCTACAGTGTTAATATTCTACTATCCCTGACTTTGTGGTTCTAAAAACCCAATACATTTTTAAACAACTCATGTTCTCCTCAAGCATTAGGGTTGTTTTCTTTTACATTTCTGTAGAAATCCCAGTTGCTGAAATTGCCTACACATGGCAACTGTTGTGATAATTTGTGTAACACAGACATTTCCATCAAGAAATTGATCTTTGTCACTCTGCATGAGGTTCAGAACAGTCAGTGCTCAAAGTAAGCTTTGCACTTAATGTTTGTATGAAATATTGATCAAATGAAGAATGATTTCTTTTAACTTATTCCACCACATACAATCTTTGACATTAAAGCATTAAAATAATGAATTTCTACATCATAATATCAAGCACTAAGACCAATACTCATAGTTCACTTCATAGTTGCAGCCATTTGTTACAGAAATCCTACTGTGGAATAATTTATGTTGAAAACCACTCTAAAATCAAAGCAGTAGAAACTATCAGAGGAAACAGAACAAGAGAAAATAAATCTTTTACTGCAAAGCATTTCTCTGAATGATAATTTCAGGCATTAAATTATAACTATAAAGGGCATTAATGTGATTATTTTTTTAAATAAAAACTGTTTCACTTCTGCATTTAGTGACAGTATATCCCCAAGGTTAATGTCTTTGCTGTTGCACAGTCTCCTGTTTTTCATTGTTTCACATTCTCACAAAATACAACTGAACTCTGTTATTCAGTATTTTGGATTAGTGCAGGATTCTAATTTGATAGAACTTTACTTTGCCCTTTTAAGCAAGTCAGAAAATAAACATTGCATCTGAGAACAGATCCAATTCTTGACTGCCAAGTGCATCACTTAAACCACCCAAATTCAGTGCAACTGCTTCTGGCTTGGCTTTTTCTACTAATTCTCACCCCCCAGCAGCAATCTAACATCATATGAATATAAAATAAGTACCAATGAATATGAAAGGAAGAGAGTTTAAAAATCAGGCCATCTCTATATACAAAGATAAGCAATTTGTATGTCAAATTTAAAGAAGCTGTCATTTGTGTGGACCAGAAAAAGAAGAAATTCGTTTGCTGTCTTGTTAAGTGTCATTCCTTTCTCCAAATCAGTGAAAGACAATACTTCTCAGACTTGAAAAAGAAATATAATAAAAAACCTTTTATTCTTACCAGGCCCATAGTTTGTGGGTAGCTGTCCAAAGCAGAATCATCTTGATCATCAAAAGCTACATAGACAAGAGACAAAATGACAGGATTAACATAAAAATAGTTAACAAAATGTATTTTATCAGCTTATTATTGCAAAAATGAAGACCAGTATGCATTACATCTTTAAATATACATAAATTGTGCTGAAGGAATGAGTTTTTAGAACATATGAAAGCAACCATTTTTCCAGTTTCCTTGTGTAAATTTAAGTAGAATCAGAGAAATCAAACAGAAATCTGTAGTGTATTATTTCTAATCTGTTTTTTGGCTCCTGGCAGGGAATAACAACCACAGCAGGGACTGGCAGAAATCCCCAAGAGTAAATGTACATTCAACATGCTGAGCACACCACACTTCCAGCTTTCAAAGAGAAGTTGAACCAGAGATCGTTTCACAGAGGAAAGTGATAAGAATATATGTGCTTTTATCTAGGGATAAAAAACTCAGTTCTGGAGAGCACAGAAACCCATCCTGAAAGTTAAGCTAACAATGACCCAATGCATGCTGGAAATGCAAAGAAGCAGAACTGAAGTTACTTTTCTTATTTAGGCTAAGTTTTCAAATAAATTATTTAATTAGATTGTTTTTGAGGCAGAGATGCAAGAAACACCACCTTGCTCAGTGTGTAGCTGACTTTCTGTCCATCATCAGAGCATGTGGGCTGTCAGTCCTCCTGGCCTGACTCCCAGCCCATTCCTGACACACTGCTCCAGTCAAGCAGCATCCAGCACTGCAGCACAGCAACATCAAACCTGCTCCTGGGGCTTTCCCTCACATCTCCCAGAATAATCATCCAGAAGACTGCAAAAAACTGCCTCATTTATAGGGACATAGCTAGCATTTAAAAACTTGGGATATTTAAAACATTGATTTCTCAGTTTATAGTTTCATTAACAGTCAACATATTCCTCTTTCACATAAAGAGAAAAACAAAACATATCAGAGGGAAAAACTGTATAAAAAGCATGTAAGGCAAAGAACACTTTCACATTGTGTGGGAAAAAAGGTATGCCTTTGCCACAACAGCCCATAACACATTATTTCATCCACAGTATAAAAGTACATACTGCTTTAATTCATCTTTCTTTCTGCCTTAAATCAGACAATAAAACCACTCATCTATTTTCAGCAAGAGGAAGGTGATGAAGTTGTCTCTGAGGAAAATAAACTGGAAACAGAGAGATGGCAACTAATTCTCTTGCTCAGTACTCAGTGACAGACTATAAAGTTAAATGATGTTGTAAAGCAGTAGGAGAGAGAAAGAGAAAAAACTGTTTAAGGTCCCTCTAGAAGCATCAGTGGAAAACACTTAAAAAATCAGCTGCCTGTCTATCAATTAATCTAAACTAATCTGAAGAAGCCTTTCCTTGGATGTCATCATGGAAGCCTACATTATCCATTAGCAGAAGTCTAAATGACTTCGTGTGCTTGAAATTAATGGAAAAGGCAAATTTGCTTTCTAGATGGTGGAGGTTTCTCTGCAGAAAACGTTAAATGAAAGCTTTCTCAGACTGGTCTATCAAAAATATTCTAACAGTGGAAAAAACCAGAACCAAGCCCCAGAGAGATCTCAGCTGAAGCCAGTGAATTATTTTTCAGCATTTCAATCTCATGAAGAGGAAGACTGAAGTCAAGCCTATACATTCCATTTAAACATAAAGGGTACTCACAACCATATGATTAACACAGAATGTGATATAGATATGGTTATTTGCAATTGTGATGTTCTATTATCCATAAACAATATGGCCCATATTGCTTGAACACCAGCTCATCTGTCCAAGATAGAACAGGAATCATCTTGAACACACAACAGGATACTGAACAAAACAGAGTTGTCAGCCTTCACATCTCAGTACCAATTCTGTTAACCTTACAGGTCTGGCAACAGCAAACAGGAGCAAGCTTCAAAGCACCAGTGACCAGAAGAGGCATTCAGTTTTTCCAAAGCAGTATGCGAAAATGTAAATATTTCCCTTCCACATGTGTTTGGTTTTATTTAATGCCCTAAGGCTAAGGAGCAATTCCATGGGTGACTGTGGCAAGGTGGGGGGCTGCGGGGAGATGCCAGGGGATACCCTGTGGCTGTTGCCACAATGGAGCTGCTGCAGGACACAGCGGGGCCCATCAGTCATGTCTGTGATGCCTCTGCTAANGGAGATGCCAGGGGATACCCTGTGCTGGGCACAGCTGTTGCCACAATGGAGCTGCTGCAGGACACAGCGGGGCCCATCAGTCATGTCTGTGATGCCTCTGCTAACAAATTTGAGAAAAAGCAAATCAAAGTGTGCCAGTAGAACTGAGGACAAACCTGTGAGAAGCAGCCCTGGAGGGCACAGCGCCAGAGAAGAGGAGAAGGAGGAGGAGGTGCTCAGATGCCAGAGCAGAGATTCCCCTGCAGTCCCTGAAGGACACTATGGTGGAGCAGATTGAAAGGTGCAAGAAGACAGAAGCAGCAGAGAGAACTGCTGTGTAATGACCATAATTCCCCCCATCTGAGCGTACCATCACACACTGCATCACAGAAGTGACTTGGTATCTGGGGTGGTACCAAGGAAGGAGAGCAGGGACACTGAGATTGAAGGAGTGAAACTGGGCACAGGAAAGGGGCAGAAAAGGTTCAGGCTTCATGTTTTTTATTTTCTGCTACTTAAAGTCAGCAATCAAATATTTAGGCTTATAGTAACCAGGTTAATTTTCCCCAAGTCAGGTCTGTTTTACAGCAGCTGGTAACCAATCTCCCCATCTGCACCTTGGCCAACAAGCTTTATATTTTCTGTTTCCCCAAAGGGCAGGAGTGAGAAGACATGAGCAGGAGGGAGTCTGGCTGTTAGCAAAGGCTAAGCCACCACAGAAATAAAGTTACTGTCTCTTCAAAAGTTTAGTTAGGCCAGTCTGAATTAAAGAGACAAACACTTTTCCAAGAAATCTGTATCTTGAACTCAAAACTGAGTTCATTTGTATAGGTTTAAGCAACTCTCATTATAAGTTTAAATATCCTCTTAAAACAACTGGAAATACTGCTCTATAATTACTGTTTGTAAAAGATACTTGAATGAACCTTACATTTGGAATTAATTGTAGCATACAAAAAAAGAGATAATACATCTACTTTTCACTGTTTCTGCAATATGCAGCCAAAATATTTTCCATGTTAGGCAGTTAATGTTTACTATCTGAGGATCATCTCTATTTAGCAATACAAGCAACATTTTCCTTCCAGAACCTCGATGTAGTCACAGTATCTCACATGTGGTCTCTAAAGCAAAGGCTTTTTATGGATAGAAGTTTCTGAAACTTTAAAATAGATCAACCCAAGATAATGGAAATACAAGAAATTTCATCCATTAAAAGGAGACCAAGGTGAAGATACACCAGCTGTATTTTAGTCAATTCACAGTTCAAAGCCATCCTACTTTCTCCATGAGAACTCAAGAATTGCTCCATCGAACTTACCTGCTAACATTTTTGTCAGAGTTCAGCAAAAAAAAATCACTGTTCTGTAGTTTTCTCCAAGAAACAGTAATAAAACTACTTTTCCCTTACAATTTTTGAAATATGAGGCACTAGTTAAATTACTTCCAGGGAACCAAAGAGAAATAGTCACAAGTAATTAAAAAACCCCAAAACTAAGTACAAATCCACAAAAGCTCCCCCAAACATTCAATCTTTTTATGCTTACATTACAATATACTTTCAATGTTCTGGTGTTTTACTGTTTTGTACTGCAGTGCTGACAGTGCACTTGAAAGAAGTAAAACTAGTGCTGGTGCGTTTTAATTCTTATCAAATACAAAACATATAATTTCAAAGATTTTTGTTTATCTTGGAGCATTCATTCCTTACCTTCTGTTTCTCTCCTCATCCTCATTCTGTCAAGTTTCCTCTGCTGCTCCCTCAACAGTGCCTGCTGTTGAATCTCTAGAGTCTGGTCATCTTTTGGAGGATCAGGATACATGTGCCTCAAGCCCATACGTGTTTCAGGATCTAGAGCAAAGATATGAAATTTACATTTCTTCCCTAAATTAACATTTCTGAAAAGCATTTTTAAAGAAATATCCATTAAAAATAACAGTGGCAATGGCCAAGAGGATGAGCAAGTTAGTAATGATTTTACAATTTTACTACATTAAAAATACATGTTTTCTGGTAAAGAATAAATGAAGTTCCACAGAAACATAATTTGTTGCTTGGTAAAAAAGTCCAACTCAGTCTATTTTCAGTAACCATGGTATCAAATGCACAAGAAGTTTAAGCAGCAGGGTAAGACAGGTTAGTGCTCCAAGTGATGCTGCAGCACTGTGAGGCCAAGAATTCCATGGAATTGCAGGAACAGCCCCACAGAGAGATACACATACACAAACAAAATACTGCTGACAAAGTGCAGTGCATGGGCAGTAGCTCATGAAGAGCCTGATTTTTGTCTTTAAATCCTGCTTGGAATGGAAGATGAAGGAGAAAGACAGGTGTTTCCCTATCCTTCTTCATCAGTAACAAGATCTACCTGCCTTTGTATTTAAGTTCATTAAAATCCCAGATATTCTGTATATTGACAGGATCTTGTGCCTCCTTTAAGGAAGGTCGCCGAACTGGAGCCTGCAGACGAAGCCTGGCCATCTCAAATATGTCCCTTGGATTCTTCTCTCTCCTCCTGCTTGAAAGGCTTGTAAAACAAGCAGAAAGCAATTTAACACCATAATATGAATGAGTTGGATGTAAATGCAATATTAATAATGTTCAGATCTTTCCTCTTTAAATAAAGCTATCAAAACAGGAAAATAAATTTGAAAGAAATGATACTGCATATTGTGTTATAAAAAGAACTAAGGCTGGCAATTGGATGTGACTAATACATTTTTGAAGCAAACCAGATTTATTAAATAAAGAGAATATGATTTTTTAGTAAGAAAGAAAGTACTTCCACAACAGTACTGCATTCATAAGCATATTCAGCAGCAGTAGTACTGCAGTTTACAGGCACAAATTATGCCCTAGAAAAAAAGGTAATGAGATATAATTCTGCCTTAGACATTTGTTTTAGACCATTCTTCAAGACAGAGCATTCCAACTTCCTATCTCACCAGTACAGCCATTCTTACAATAAATTTTAGCAAGAGTCTTGGAAAAAACCCAAACACATTAGAAAAAAATGAAAAAAAAATTTATATAAAAGTTCTACCTTTATATTTCCATTCCACTCATGTATATTGGTCAACTAATAGTAGCTAGTAATACACAGTAAGATCCTGTGAAAACCTAGCTTTTGCAACAGAAGATTAAATTCTTACCGTGTAATTGGTACATTATCATGACTGGCCACATTTAGCAACTGTTCCTGCAGTCGCCTCTCTTCACTACGAAGTTGTTTCCTCATCTCTGACAATTCATTTATCACATTCTTCCTTTCCTCTGGAATTTAGCACAAATAATTTAAAAATAAGGCATGTCAGAGCAACTTTGCTGCCTACTTATAAACATAAGTAAAAAATAAAGGGAAAAACAGATATAATGGAATGTTAATTAAAACAAGGATTGTACAAACACAAGAACCACAACATTTCATACACTAGAAATAAGATCAGAGTTTATATTTTGAGACAGCATAAGGACCAGCACCCCTGAACAGCAAGAAACATACGAATGTCACTGGAAATGTTTCACTATATTTAAAAAAGGAAAAGCTAAGGAATACAAGTGGGTGTTGCCAGTATTTAATTTGGAATTAATTTGGAATATGCAAACCTACACAGTCCTCAGATAACAGGAACTGCAGTGGTATCTGCAAGCACTCAGCATCTTTTTTTTCCTGACTCAAAAGTTGGATATCTGTCTGCCTAGTGCAGATTCTCTTAAGTGGTCAAGAATTCTAACTTCAATTTTTCTTACATGCTTATGTTGACTTTTCAGACCCGCTTTGGGTCTATGCTGTTTTTTGTGGTCAGGGCAATGTTCCTCCACAAGTTAAATCTGTTCCAGAAATTCCTCATTTTCCAAACAACATACTTATAACTTGTTATTTCACTGACTTTTAGACTTTAGTGTCCAGAACTTAGCAGGCAAGCAAGTCTTACCAGTTTAAATCCTCAAACTAGTTTAAATCCTTCTGTCTCTCATGACAGAAGGTCTGAGTCAATCAATTTCCAACGGCTGGATTAAGAACCACTTCCATTTAGTGGAAAATCCACAACTCCCTGGAATGGCCTCAGGTACTTTCTGCTGCAAGCTAGCATTTGTAGGACATCACTTAACTGCTACATTTCATGTGTTGTTCCTTATTTACTTGTAAAAAAAGTATCAGCAGAAAAATTATTGCTTTCCACCCACATATTGCCAGGATAACTAATATAAAAAAAGTAAAGGAGATCCTTCCAGCACATTTGAATTTTAGAACTACCAATGAAATCTAAGAGGAATGAGGAGAGGATTAGGCAGACTAACATAGGCAGGTAGAATTTAAGAGTTAGAACTGCAATGCTCTACACTCCGTTGGTCTAATCTCTTACTCAGCCAATCCAAAACTTTTCCATTTCTGGTCACAGTGGTACCACTGTTCCGAGAGATCCAGCACTTCCCATGCAGACTATTCCATCACCAGAGTTTTTACAAAAACATATTTCCTTACGATGACGCATAATAGAAGCATTTTTATTTTATCTTGAAACTTCAGACACACCATACTAGTACTTTGATAGCACTAAGAGAGAGAAAACACCTAGACAAAAATGCAAACTTTAAAGTTCTATTCTTTTGCAGGCAAGAAAAGGGACTGTAATGGAGAATGGTTTTGCTGTGCTAGAAAGTGAGCTTGCAATGAGGACAAATACCCACCTAATGAACGCAGCTGATTTCTTCTAGCAGGGACAGGTGGAGAGGGAGCTCTTGGCTGTACAGGATCCTAGTGAGCATCATCAATATGAAAAGTAATTTGTAAAAGGAAAAAATTACAGTACATTTTATTTCCTTATTTTACATCTAATTTACATTAACAGTTGGAAGTCAGAAAAGTAACCTTACAGGTTGTGAATGCCTCAGGTTTTTCAAATGTATAATCCAAATTACTATGACAATACCTGTAATGCATTATTCAGAGTTCTGAACAAATCTATTCCAAGTACTGCTAAAGAAATAAACTGACCTACCTCCAGAGCATTCTTCATATTTTTGGAATTTAGGGAAAGCAATGGTTTAAAGTGTGACATAAAATATTCTCTGAAACTGCACTATAAAGTACTTAGCCCAGCTCAGAAAAAGAGATGGTAAAAAACAAACAAACACTTATTCAATAAAAAGACAGACATGTAGCCTGAGATTCAAATATCATAAACAATTATTTAATCTATTCTCTTCTCGGAGAAGTTCATTTTAAAAGCCAGAAAAGCCCCAGAGAAGACTGTCAAGTAAAAGAAATGAGAGGTCTCAGAACCACTACTGTAACTCATTTGTGATGCAGAGAAGAAAGCAAAGCATATTAGGAGTAGTGATCTTCTTGTACTTTCAAAAACATGAACATTACACAAGAATGTCAGTAGCTACAAATCAACATTAAACTTCATGCCTGAGCTAAGTTCTTGTCAGTGAAAACAATGAGCTGCTAGATTATATGTTAACTTTCTTATCCTAAATCTTGAGATCATCAGACCCCTTGTAAGACCCTGGTAAGGGTCTGGACAGTGTATATCCTCTCCAAAAGGAGGCACTCATTCCTATAGAAAATGCACATGCAGAAAATAAATTTAAATAACACACTGACAAAAAAAATTCTTCAATACTTGAAATAAAAATTTAGCCTTAAATTTCAGAGCTCCAAGATTGATTAATATAAAGACTGTCTCATTATCCATGGCATTCCAGTAATAACTGGCAAACTTTAAAAACCTGGCATGATTTCATACACTGTACTATCTTAAATAATCCAGTAGAGTTTTGCTGTAACAATCATACTTGTGCACAGTAAGACAGATGGCTCTCAGCAGAGGGAATCCTTTCCTCTTTTCTTACTGATTTGCTCTGAAGAGCAGGAATGACGGGCGAAGATTGTCGTGACAGCTGCAGGGAGGAAACCAAGACTGAAACTACATTCCTATAGCTTCTGAATAAAGTGTTATTTTGCACAGGGAAAGTTTTGTTAGTGTTAGAAAAAATGTTCCTAAGTGCATAAAACAACTGCAAAAATTATTTTATGTGATTTTTGTTTTCTACCTATCGAAATTTTAATACTTTTTTTTCTATGCTGTAAGGTGTTTTTTTCTTTATTTGTATTTCAGTTACATATCTTTTTTCCTCTAGACACTTCCTTTATATCTGTCCATTTTAGACAAATGACAGAAATTTAGTACAAATTGTATAAGAGAGAGAGTTTTATAATTTACTTAGATTATGTCCCTCAGAATCCGATGTGATGGATTTCTTCCATCATCCAGGTCAAAGGAAAATAATTAAATTACCAAAACCACCATTGTTCCAAGATGAACAGTCCTACCAGTCCTCTAATAAACAATTTTATTTATATTTACACCTCAGCAAATGCAGGTCACAGTATTTCACAGCAGATACAAAATCAACTATTGAGTGTAGATTATTTATCTTCCTTTCACTATTTTTAATGCAAATTTGATCAACTTAAGTTTCTACTGCAGTATGTCTGATTTTTCCATCAGCTGTTCTCTGTTTGTGCATTAAGTACACTGCAGTTTGACAAGCTGAGAGGGGAACAACTGAAGGTAGAGGTCTAAGAAATAATGTGATTTCCTTAAAATACAGTTATTTTTAAAAGTTGTCTTAGAAAGTCACTTAAACATACCATCTTCTTTTCCTCTTCCATCTTTTCTTTCTCAAAATATTGTCTAAGTTGTTCCTCTTGCTTTTCTACTTTTTCTTTTCCTTGTTTTTCTGCCTCTTTTCTTCTTTCTTCATCTAATTGAATTATTTCTTTATTTTTCAATCTTCGCTGTAATATAATTAATACATTAAAAAATAAACAATTACTAAAGTTTTGTTTTCTTTCTCTTTGAGAAGTCAAAATTACACATCAAAGTGATTAGTACGAAATAAAAAAGCATATTTCATCAGTCTGACTTCAGATATCCAAATTAAAATATATCTCATACCAATATCAAACAGCAGCAGCCCTGGCTTTGCTAACATCATTAAACAGAATTCCTAATAACTTCTATAAACACGTTTGTGACCCCAGATCTGCCATCAGCTAAGGCTAAACTGTAGGAGTCATTTCCAAAAATTCAGATTCAATTAAAGCATACTGCAGACATGCACCACACTATCACAAGACCACAGAGAAATTATCATCTGGTCTGTTTTAGTCGTGTGATTGTGAATAGCAATGACATCAGTTATCTCTGCTCTCTGTTAGACCAGCTCTAGTATCCAGAAGACAAGGCTCATCCAGCTAATTTGCTCATACTAGGGAAGGAGAATTTAGAATGTAAAATAAACCTTCCATTTTAGAAATTTTCAAGTCCTACATCCTAATCTTATTTCCATAATCCCATAGGGCACTTAAAGACTCCTACTTCTCTGATGGCCTTGTATCCTCTTCCTCGATTATTTATTATATTCTAAATAATGCAAATTTATTAAAAAATGCAAACCCAAGAAATAACAATTTGGGGTGTAAATTAAATCCATGTGTATTGATTTAGGTTTGAATTTACCTCCATGAAAAGTATTCACTAGATTTGCTTGGCATTCATCCAAAACAAGCAGTATTCTTATCTCAAAGATACCTCCTTGCCAATTCAAAAAACATCTTTACAAAATATTCCTGCATAGTTACATTTTTCAAATAATTCCATGAGAGCTAGATTTAAGACAATAACTGGGATGGTATTTTTTTAATTCACCAATTTGATAAAGCTTTTTATGGGCCTCACAGCCAGTTTCCTTTAGGAAAGACAGCACCACTGTCATTTATAAAACTACTAATTTTTTCTTGAAAGAGTGAACAGTACTTCAAGTTTGTAGTATACCATAAAGAGTGAGAAGAATGTGCTAGTTAATGCTGACAATCTTCCACCTCTGCTCTGCCTAATGCAGACCCATTCAAAAGCAAAGACCAATTCACAGGACAGTTTTTGGCTTAGCTTCTAGACAACAAATACTACAAAGGGTTAGTTTAGGATGGAAAGAAGTCAAAGTATCAAAATACTACACCTTCTCATCTTTCCTCCTTCTCTCCTCTAGTTCCTCTTCATATGCTTTTTGAATTCTCATCCTCTGCTCTGCAAGTCGTTTTTCCTCTTTTTCTTCTTCCATTCTAAGTTTTTCTCGCTCTGCTTCTTCCCTACGTCTCTTTTCTTCAATCTTAAAAATAAAACAAAGAAATATTCAACTGTCAATAGCCAGTAACAATCTGATTAACAGCATTTACCACCATGATTTTTGCAGCACTTACTTGCAAAATCAAAAGCTATATGGTTGCAACTGAAAGAATCCTAGAGTCTGTCCTATATTTCAACTTCAGAATTCCCTTAAAATGAGATTCTATTTTATTAATTCTTTTTGGCCATTGGAAATACAGGAAAACAACTTATAAACACTACTAATAAAACCAGAGTATTTCCAAACACTTGCTCTATTCAAGAAGTGCTGGAGTAACACTTTTATTCACTGATTAAATAATGGAAGATGGGAAATCAAAAAGATACAGAAATTATCTTTTTCCATTCCATAATTGCAGTATTATTAGACAGTGCTGACGTACTGAAGCAAAAGATCTTGCCATTCTTTAGTCTATTTGGAAGCCCTATGCATGGAAAAAAACCCTTGATCTTTTCTTTTCAAGTGATCCACATCAAACTACTGTATGACTTCAGTAGTCTCTTAAATTATCTATTATTTCCTTGATAATGGTATTTAATTACAATGATATTTAATTCATGCAGCGTAAGATTAAATGTGAAGTATTATGGACAGAAGACATAAGCTAGCTGAAGAACAACCAGGTTTTATATACCCATCAATAAATAACTACACTATGACTGATCACCATTTCATTTTGATGAATGTGCATTTTTATCACGTAGACCTCCAANTTTATCACGTAGACCTCCAAGAGCATCTTGGTTTCTGTAGTCATTTATGTATGTAAACCTGTACTGTATGAACAGTTGCAGAATTCAATACTGTATTTAGGGAGCTATACTTAAAAAAAAAAGAAAAAGATAGAGCCTAGAATTAAAGAAGCCAACTATTAAGAAATGCTTGTCTAAG